>JAYXIM010027291.1:0-80961 GCA_037575425.1 Anastrepha fraterculus
TACCCAGCACTAATTTCAATCAAAGTTCATATAATTTGTAAGGTAAAGTAGGACATATTTGACTATGGGGCCGCTATGACATTTCAGCGTGAACATGATTTTGTAAAGTTAATTGAATCGTGTTTGAAAGTTACTGTTTCCAATTGGTAATATCAAACTCAAGGGTTAAGAAAGCATCGGTAAGTGACAACGATTAAAAAATAAAATAAAACGTTAAAAGGATGAAAAAGGCCAATGCCATTTGGCGCACATTCGATTTTTCAGTTTTGAATGCCTTTGACAAATGGTGTGAAATGCAAATAATGAAGAAAATATAAAAAAAGCGTCATCGTATATATGAAATGGACTTCAAAAACAAAAAGAACTACATTCTAAAAGTCGATGAAAGGCCAGAATCTGTTAAAATCAATGTCGGACTCTGCCACTAAATATGCATTACGCCAATTTTTGGCGAAGCAACGAAGAGGAATTGGTCGCCTATAAAAATAAGTGTTCTTTTAAGTCCCATGTCTATTTTTACTAGACATTCAGAAAATTCGTCTATGATTATATGATACTAAAATTAATCAGATCAGCGTTTCAGCTGTATAGGATACTCTTGAAGAGCAAGTACGGACTGGCTTTATGGTTTTCTTAAAAAAAATCCAATCATTACATTATAAAAGCCAGAGCAAGTAAGTCTGGCTTGACTTTAGAGTTTACTGTGAAGAATATTTGAACACTTAATGCAAATTACTCATTCCCGCCAAAAGACATACGCAATGAAGCGAAACCTTAATTACTATAGGTCCCAAAACCCCCTGAAGTCAATAGGTATTTAAATTCACCAGTGTTTGTTAACTCGTCTAAGATTTAATGAAAGGTTTACAAATGAATGCTTACCCGGGTCATTGGCACTTCACTTTTAAGCTGATGGGATCCCATCGGACCTATTAATCGATGTAGTCAAGCATATATCGGGTGTGCTTCTAGCTGCATGAGAACTATCGATATCGATAACTATGGTTTGCCAGCTGAGAAAGGCGAATTGTGTTGACATTTCTCTTCATGAATCGTTTAACGCCAGAACAACGCTTCCAAATTGTGGAAATTTACTTTGAAAACATAAATTTGTTCGCGAAGTTCATAGAGCGAAGTGTTGAAGAAGACGTCGATATGACGATTCCTCGTCGTTCTGAACTTGTTGGCCTTTGTCCTTCGACTATGTGGAAATGTTTTCGTAAGGATCTTGACTTACATATAATTGGCGCATACACCCTTTTGGGTGTTTGGCCGAGCTCCTCCTCCTATTTGTGGCGTGCGTCTTTATGTTGTTCCCCAAGTGGAGGGCTCGGAGGCTCGCTCTTGCCTGCCGAGGGGCGACTGCTGTTAGAAACAATTTTTTCTTAATTTTGGTGTTTCACGGAGATTCGTTCTCCGTTTTTCCGAATGGTAGTCACGCACCAACCCATCGGCTACGGCGGATTAGGATTCCTAAATTACTGAAAGCATGCGCCGGGTGTGTAAATTCGGTTGCGTTAGACACTTCCTAACTTTTTTATTTGTGCGTTTATACATAGCCATGCATTTCCACTTTCGGAAGTACATAAGCACACTTAATTACTGATATTTGTATGCACCATAGCATTATCAATAATCGCAGATATTCGAATACACCAACAAACTAACAGTTCGTTTTAATGACTCAAAGCCTTGGCTCGAAGCTTCGCACGGAATGCCGACTTTTACGTGTACGTATTGCACAGGTATTGATAGATTTATTACATTTTACACACTCGACATACAGTTGCAAGCAAAATAATGGCGGTTCTCTGAAGAGCATTTTACGCACCGTTTTAGTTTTAATATTATATTTTGAAATTTTTTAAATTTTGCATTTTACTGATATTTTTACCAGCACTACTACTTGCAAGCAACAATGCTGAAATAATGATAGGTTAACCTCATGAGGCTTCAGTACCTCTGAATATAGTTATCTACAACATAATAAGAAATTAATTAGAATAGAGAAGCAGAAATTGATAAGAAGTCTGGGAAGTGAAGGTAAAATTTATAAAGAAGTACAAAAATTACTAAGTTACTGAAATTTGATGCACTTAAACATCAAAGCTCCTCTAAGACACGGGGCCGTAAAAAAATTGCATCGGCACCTCTTGTGAAACGCTTAGTAAGTACTAGCAGAGCCAGTTCACCAGCAGTTGTTAGCAAAAATTAAAGATTACGAAACTTGCTCTGTGGAGTGCACATGACTAGAAGATGTTAACGGGGAACAAAATTCTTTTCTCAAAGTCCTCACAAAGACTAAAGTTTGTAAATGAGCTCTTTTTGTGACCACTCCAAAGTAGATTATAATCTACTAAGGTATGCGCATGTCTGTTCCTATAAGATTGAAGAGGTTATGGATCACTGCCTGTGTGTGAATATCTTAGAGACCAACATACGCCTTACACCGAATACAAATTATGTCTCTAAAATGGATCCTGCATCAAGACAACGATGCAAGAAATGGTAGTAAAACAGCAGAGGAAAGGTTTCGAGAGAAGAACATTGAGGTTAGGGGTGGTCAGCACAACCGCCAGACCTCAATTATTGCGAATTTGTGGATTGATGTGAGGAAAGCCATGTGGGAAGAAAAACCAACAAAAATAAATATAATATTTGTGGGAGGTAGCTCAAAGAGCGTGGCATTAAACTCCATTGACAAAATATTGCCGTCTTGTCGACTTTACGAAGGGCAAAGAAGTTGCAATCTTAAAAAGTGTTTACGATGTCGATATACCTAACGAAATTTGAATTCACTTTCATTTTCTATAAATTGAAATTATCCAAAATACTGATTCTTTCCATCATTTTATGTTCCTTCCTTAAAAAAACAAACTTTTCTTTTTTAATAAAATATCAACTAAACCAAATTGTTTTGCATGCAGAAAGTGTTCTTTAAGTTGTGATAAAAAAAATATGAATATAAAAATACTGATTTCGCCAAAAACAAAATGTTTATCAACTTTTTAAGAAACCTGGATTGGGGCGGCGCTGCTATTATAAAGCTCGCAGCTGTGCAAATGTATTTATAAATGTATATTCGTTTGTATTTTAAAGCGATTCGATGAGTGCGGCGTTATTTAAAATGTTCAAAGATGTAGCTTGGTGGGTGGTAAAATATATGTACATAGCTGAAGCTAGTGCTCTTCCATGAGGTTATAGTCAAGGCAAATTCTCATAAGGAGGTTCTACCTCTATTTTCTGCACATTAAAAAATTAAAATAATTAAATTTTAAAGGATTGGCGCTCAGTCTTAAATTCATCGCTGTGAAATAAATCGGTCAAAGCAAAATATTCGCCAAGTAGCGTTTCTTCGCACTTACCTAGGCAGTTTAACGTCCCGTATAAAATCACAATTTTTGTTACATTCGCAAGCAAAGTGTTGACGGGTTAAGTTGTTGCAACATCGCACTTTTATTTATACGCGCAAATTTTCTATTAAGTTAAAAGTGGAGTAATCAAATTTTTATTATTTTTTGCAAAGTGAAATATGATATTTTATTATTTAACGGGAAGTCTCTTGTTCCTGTGGCTCTACATTCTTTGGAGCCGAAGGGAATTTTACAAGTTAATATTTAAATTGCCGGGCCCTCTTGGCTATCCAATTGTGGGCATGGCTCATCGTCTATTGAATAGGGAAGGTAAATTTACCAGTCAAAAATACATAAATTTTCATAAATGAAAAATTAGTGATGAAAAAGTATTTGATTGAAAAACAAATGTAAAACAATTACGCGTGCACAAATATTTAAGTAAATTGTTTAAATACGTGAAAATAATAGTAATGAAAAATAGTAAATTCAAATTTTTATTAAGCAACCATTTTTATTTGTCAGAGATTGGCTTAAATCTTATTGATGGTTTTTATTAGTTGACATGCCCTTTGGATCCTTGAACTAGCCTTTAAAGCAAAGTGGACGTTCAGCAAATAAAAAATATAGAATTTTCAAATAATCTTTAAAATCGAATCTCGCGAAAACGGTTAAGTTTTGGACAACAGGTCATACAATTTAATCATAAATTATCCAAATAATAGTGCCCTGAAGTGCCTAGGACAACTTTCCTGCGTACGTGTCGCTGCCTCTAACGAATACAACGAAAGTGATAATGTGATGAAGAGGGTTGAATAAACAATAAACCTAAAATGTGAACGTTCTATACTCCACGCTTGGATAAGATTTCATAATAGGTGGGAATAAAAGGAGGCAAGGATGATCGGAAAATGGAATTTAAATATCAAATAGAACTCATTGTTGACCCACTAAGGTCTAGCTACGAGAACTCAATGTTGGTGATACTCCAGCATCTCTTTCAAATTACCGAGCAGTCAGTGTTAATAACAAAAGTTGACTTCAATTTAATTAAAATGATCCATACAATGATAAATGCTGTTTCGAGTGGTAACAAATAGAATACCCTTTAAATATTTACTTAAATATTAATCTTGGTACAACATGCAACCAACACTCCAAACATATTTCATTCATGGGCCAGAGATAATATTCCACGCTTTGCCACCTAACGGTCAATTGTCAAAAGAAGCTCTGAGTACATGAAGCCGAGGCTACAGAGAACATTTTTCTCGCTAGTGCAGCAGAACATAGAGCGCATTAAGATATTGTCAATAGACTTTTGTTCAATTTCGATTCTGTTATGTCAAGTATGAGAAAACGAGCCCAAATTGCTGGATTTCCCGAAAAAGCACTACAGTTGACGGTTGTAGAGAATTATAGTGATGATGAAGATGTTGAAAGTGAAGATCATGCCGATTTTATTTATTTATTTAATAATTATCCATAAAATGTAAAATTCCCCACAGACTATGCAGAGAACAACACATTTTAGTATTGTTTAAAAATTTAATTTGATACGTATTTAAATCAGACGAATATGAAAACAAGTTAAATTTTTAATGCTCTATATACAGGGTGAACGATATGAAGTGTTATCTATTCAAAACACCATAACTTTTTTGTGTGAAATTAGTTTTTCTTAATTTCAAAAAATGATTACAATTTTAATATATATTCACTTTAGCTCGATATGACCACCTTTGCCCTGGCCTTCAAACGGTCAAAAAATGAGTTGCATGCTGTACGAATGTGATCTTGAGGTATTTTTGCCCATTCTCGTATAATCGCTTTTTCAGCGCATCCATACTGGCATATTTTTTAGTCCTCACCTTGCTCTCCAAAATGGACCAGATGGAATAGTCCATCGGATATGCGTCTGGCGAATTCGAAAGCCATTGTGTGGACGAAATGAAGTGTGGATTTTTTAACCATTCTTGGTTCACACGAGCTTTATGAGACGGTGCCGAGTCCTGTTGGAACGTCCATGGTCTACGACCGAAATGTTTGCGTGTCCACGGCTCTAAAGCAGCTTCTAAAACATTTTCCCGATAATAAGTCGCATTCACTTTGACACCAGGCTCGATAAAAACGATTGGAGAGCGTCCATCAGCGGTCACTGCAGCCCAAACCATTACTTGCGATGGGAAATTGCTTCGAGTGACCATAAGTAGGCTCAAATTCTCGTATGAGCGTTCGGTCAAGTAAACACGATTGTTTTGAGTGTTTATGAACTGCTCAATTGGGAAATTTTTTTCATCAGAAAACCATTGTTAAGAAATTTGCCACGTTCGTGCAAGCGCAACAACTCCTTTTCTCTTTCGCACCGAACTTTTTTTTGCAGGGAGGAAAGATAGTGTGCTTTTTGGAACTTGTAAGCCTTGACTTTGAGCTCATTTTTCAATATGCGTCGAGTGCTGTCTTGCGATATTTTCAGTTCTTTGGCCATTTTTCTTCCACTTCGACGTAGATTTCGTCCATGTCAAGCCTTCACTTTCCGAACCATTTCTGGCGTTGTTGCGGTTTCTTTTGGTCCATCTCCATAGCGTTTTGCAATACTACCAGCATCATTGTAACGTTTTATAGTGCGATACACAAACATTTTATTCACTTTGGGGGGACTGAGCTCACGAACAATGGCTGGTTGTGATTTTCCAGCCAAATATAACGCAATCACACTATAACGTTTGAATGCTTTTGGCTTGATGGCTTATAAACAATATATTGAACAGTCATTAGAACAATTTTGACATTGACGTCATGAGCTGTTTTACAGATACAAGCAGTGTGAAGTTCATAAGTTCATATCGTTCACCCTGTAGAGGAGAGTCAGAAGTGATGGAAATCTCTATTTTGATCTTTACGCGCTCCATTGCTTTTCTGTTTGTATACGCAGCTGTTTAGTGCTCAAATGTCAACTGTTATTGACCTATGATGCAAATTGCAAAAATTATAAATAAAACTTACGATAGGGTGATTAATTTGGCGCCATATTGTATGTACTTATAGCTATGTATTATACCATATTGTATACGAGGTGTGCTCAAAAAGTATCGCGAATTTTGTGTTTTTTTCAAAAATTATTTGTGTCCTCATTTATATGTATTTTGTCCCCTTCAAAGTAATCTCCATGAGATATTATGCACTTTTGCCAACGTTTTTTCCAATCTTCGAAGCATTTCAAAAAATAATTTTTTTTTATCTTGTTCAGCTCCTCCTTCGATGCCGTCTTTATCTCGTCAATCGTAGCGTAGCGTTGTCCTTTCATGGGCCTCTTCAATTTCGGGAACAAGAAAAAGTCACAGGGGGCCAGATCTGGTGAATACGGGACTGTGGCATCATGAGTGTGTTGTTTTAGGCCAAAAAGTCGCGCAAAAGCAACGATGTGTGAGCAGGCGCGTTATCATGATGCAAGAGCCAATTTTGTTCTTCCACAAATTCGTGCGTTTCTGGCGGATTTGCTTTGCGCAAATTTCGCATAACTTGCAGGTAATATTCCTTATTGACCGTTTTACCCTGTGGCAAGAACTCATGGTGCACAACGCCCCTGCAATCGAAGAAAACGGTAAGCACAACTTTTACATTCGACCGAACTTGGCGCACTTTTTTCAGTCTTGGGCAGCTTCCATTGAGATGACTGAGCTTTGGTTTCCACGTCATAATCATAAATCTACGATTCGTTACCAGTTATGACCCTCTGGAGCAAATTTGGGTCGTCGCGGACAGAGTCCAACATCTCATTAGCAATGTTCATGTGATGCTGCTTTTGGTCGAAATTGAACAGTTTTGGTACGAATTTTGCGGCGACCCGTCTCATGCCCAAATCATTGAAAAAAATGGAATGGCACGAGCCAATCGATATGTCCTCATTTTCTTCACTTCATCAATTTTTTCGTCTGTTCGCTTTACGTCGTTCACTTCTTCTCAGCCTTCTGAGAACATTTTGTACCACCAATAAACGTTGCTTTCGTATGACACAGTCCGGTATGCTTCTCCGTATGACACAGTCAACATTCGGAATGCACATAAAATTTGGTACAGGTTCTTTGATCCATCTTTTTGAATAGGTAAAATCGCTGACGAGCCGAAACACGTGCAAGCAAAGCAGCTGTCAACAATTAACTGAACATTCAAAATGGCCGAACTCGTCGTCATGAGTGAGAGGCATAAGTACCAACATATCGCCACAAAAAAGCGAAATTCGAATATACGTAACCAACAAAAATTCAAATTCCCGATACTTTTTGAACACACCTCATATACTTATAACAGGTTCACATATAACTGGATTATCCACTTTTTGGAGTAATTAGAAGGCGAGATTAACAACACAAAATTTGTTCCCCGAAATCCGATATTATAAAATTATATTATAATTATAAAATAATCTCGCGACCCTGTATTTTCTGTGTTATCGATAATTATTATGACGAATTTAAGGAGAAATCTAAACGTAAAAACTAAATAAAACGGATATCAGCAAAGAAAAGAGATTTGTAGGCATAATTCTAATAAAATTTGTGTGCGTGTGCCCGTAGACGCTTTGACTTGTTATTGCTTATTGCGCAATAGTTAACTGCTCCTTATTGGCTTTCCTTCAAATCATTAATAATAACAATAAAACATTCCACCAAACCTATTTCTATTACGGAAACCTTTTCATAACAGACTCAATAGCTGATTTTTAATTTCCATAATAAAATGGAAAGTGAAGCTCGATAAATATAAAAATAAATACGAGTATAATCAGGTTTTTGTTTTATTTATTTTCAGAAATTTTACAAGTATTTGAAACGGAAGAACAAAAGTTCGGACGAACGTTTTTTTCTTGGCTTGGTCCTTTTCCCTTTTTAGTAGTTGGGGATCCTCAGATAGCCCAAGACATCTTAACCTCTCCTCACTGTGTTAATAAGAGTATTATATATAAAGCATTGGATGATGGCACCGGCAAAGGACTTTTTAGCTTGGCGAGTAAATATTTGAGTAGTTTGCTTTAAATGTATTCGTCGAGTGATTTTCTTTTTAATCTACATTTTAAGATCCAAAATGGAACAGTCACAGACGTCTACTAAATCCTGCTTTTGGACATAAAGTTCTTTTGAATTTCATACCTGTTTTCAACCAGGAGGTGAATAAACTTCTGCAAAACTTGGATATGTTTTTAACGGAGGAAATCGATTTGACGAAAATATTTCCAGATTTTACACTAAAGATTGCAGCACGTAAGCACAAATTCATTATTACAAGTAGTTCTAAATCCTCAGTATGATATGGCGATCTTTAGTGACGACAATGGGTGACACGTTGCCTTCCGACGGTTCAAACCACTTTAATGAGGGACTATTAAGTTGTTATAAATGGTAAACTACGCACATAAATTACAAATATTTTGAAGAAATGCTAAAGTTTAAATATAGTGTTCAAGAATCAATGGCAGAGATGTGTTTTTCACCTTGGTTGAACTTCAGAGCGTTTAACTGGCTGTGGAAGAATAATTCGTCATATACGGAGGCCAAATCCGAAATTCGAAATTACATACGGAAGGTACTTGGAGCCTTGACATGGAATCGCTCAAGTATATTGTTTTTTTGTTTTTGTTAAACAATATATTTCTCATTTTTTCACAGTTAATTATTGGAAAAACAAAGGATGAAATAGAAAACTCGGAAAACAAGTCCACACTTGACCCAAATATTTTTATAAATCGTGCGATTGATTTAACACGAAAGGGACATTTCGATTGGCAGAACGTTGAAGACGAATGCAATGTTATTGTGTTTGGGGTAAAGTAGTTAGCTTTTAATATGATAGTTACTATTCTCAAGGTAAAACTGAATTCTTTCTAAGGCTTTTGAGACAACTTCAAATACTGTCGTTTATATACTCACGATGCTGGCAATGTTCCCACAATATCAGCAGAAGGTTTATGAGGAAGTCATGTCCATATTTTCAAGTAAAGATGATGATGAAGTATCTTACGATGAGATACAACAGATGGTGTACTTGGATATGGTTATCAATGAAACGATGCGTGTGATGGCTCCAGTGCCTTTGGTCGCCAGGCAAACGGAACATGAAGTTCGCTTAAGTAATGGTGTTGTAATTCCAAAAGGGTTACAGGTTGCTATTGACATTTTTAATATGCATCGAAGAACGGATATTTGGGGTCCCGAAGCACACATCTTCAATCCGGATAATTTTTTACCCTCAAATTTGAATGACAAACATCCATATGCATTCATACCATTTACGAAGGGCATTCGGAACTGCATTGGTGAGTATTTACTGACTTTATTTATGTGATAAAATTTGTATAGCAATTCCTGTGCTTATAAAAATTTTGAATAGAGTTACCTTAAAATATTTATTATTGGTTAAAGGTTGCATTAGTAGCAGCTATGAATTAATACGCCATTTATATAAACAGGATGCGCACATTATTTGAGGACAACTTGAGAGTAAAACAAATTTGCTTTTATTTTGAACAAAATTTAATGAATCTTCACGAATTTTTTCCATAAAATCATTCAATAAAATTTTTATTAGCTGCAAGAACCTCTTCGATCCGGGTCCGGAAACGATTGCATGAACGATTAAAATTTTCCTTGTTCATAAAGATCATAACGGTAACAATTGCAACCTTCAGAGAAAAAGTGGTGCTATGAGGATGCTTATTGAGGAGGGAGTTAAGCGGGCATAAATTCGGTGGTATGAAATAATGCAAAAAAACATTACATCTCAATCACTACAGGGTGCTCACTTTTGTTTAGAAGGCGTTTTGATCGGATAACTCGCTGCTCGCGTGTTTGCTCAGAAACATTAAGCGCCCTTGCAAGGGCCCTCATTGAATTTGAAAAGTCCTCGTCAAAGATCCCTTGCCTTTGTTGAATAAATTCTATAGATCGAACAGTACGAAAACACTCCTCGTGTTTCTTGCGTTTTGCAACATAATCCGCGTCGCCGTCTGATACTTCCAATTCACAGCGAACCTTCTGAACGAATAAACGGGCCAACTTAAGTAAATTAGAGATTTCTAAATCGGTGTGATTTGCTGTATATCGACGATAACTGCATGAGTTACGTTGTAGTCCTCCATGTCTTATCTGAAAAAGTGCAAATGAGCAAAAAGAAATGACCAAAAAGAAAAATAATGGTGTCGCTTAAATCCTTCATTGGTTGTTCGTCCGAGGTTCTCCTCCTATTTGTGGTGTGCGTTAGGATGTTTTTCCACAAATGGAGGGACCTAAAGTTTTAAGCCGATTCCGAATGGTAGATATTTTTTATGAGGAGATTTTTCATTGCAGAAATACACTCGGAGGTTTACCATTGCCTGTCGAGGGATGTCACGCATGGCGCGATGCAAAACTATTAGCTGTTCTGCTTTTCGATTCCAGTTAAATTTCTCGAAATCGAGATTTGTCAGTATTGTTGATTTCGGTTTCGATAATACTTTTTCGGTTTGAAAAGTTTTGTTTAGAAGTAGTCGAAATGAAAAGTAAGCAAATTGCACCTAAACGTATAAGTTATGTTATGTCTTTGATATTTAGAATAAACAGAAGCGCGGAATTTACTATAATAATTTCAGAAAAATTAAAATAACTGATTATTTTTGCTGTATAATCTATTTTTCAGGTTGGAAATATGCATTGCTATCAATGAAAATAACCATCGCCAAGCTAATATGGAAATTTAGATTTACTACTTCATTTGAATACCAACGTCTGCATTTTGTGGAAGACATTACAATTAAGTTGAAGGAAATTCCCCTTTTTCGAATATATGAAAGAAATAAATGTGATAATTAAAAGAAAGGGAAATCTTTTCATAAACCAAAAGTATATTTTCTTAATATTAAGGACCGAAAATTTGTTTGTTTCGAAATAAATAATAAGTTTTGTACCAAATCATTGTTGACAAACCTTATACGGTCTAAAAATGAAAGGCACCATGCTCGAACAAGTGAGTAAACATAAAATCAATGTGACGCTTGCCCAGAAAGAATGGCAGCGGAAAACTGTGCAAACATCAAGATAATCCTTCTTCATGTAAAACTTCATAATTTATCTCCAATTGAGCACAGGTAAGAAGGCACTTAAGAAGTTAAATATTTCTTCAATTTTTTTTAATTTATTCCAATAATATTTATAACCACTTTTAGGCCATCTCAATACGCTCATTATATCGAAATAATGGACGTCCTCAGACTCATTGAACAAACTAAACTGAGTTCTTGTTAGGCCAACTAAATACAAAATATTTGCTTGATGTAAACTTTTGGGAATACTGAGCACATTAGGAAAATGCTCAAAGGAAAAGAAATGTGGTTATTTAAAACCATGGCACCGCCCTCTGTACGTGTAAAGCTCTGCTTATAAATTCACTCTAACAAACTACACCAAACTTTGTAAGCACACTGAATTTTGGTCTCATCTTTGGCCGTACGCCAATGTATATAAGGCTTAAGAAGCAGCCTCGAAGTTACATAAAAAATATTTAAACTTATTGGGATTCCTAAATTACTGAAAACATGCGCCGGGTGTGTAAATTCGGTTGCGTTAGACACTTCCTAACTTTTTTATTTGTACGTTTATACATAGCCATGGATTTCCACTTTCGGAAACACATAAGCACACTTAATTACTGATATTTGTATGCACCATAGCATTATCAATAATTCGCAGATATTCGAACACACCAACAAACTACCTGTTCGTTTTAATGACTCAAAGCCTTGGCTCGAAGCTTCGCACGGAATGTCGACTTTTACGTGTACGTATTGCACAGGTATTGATAAATTTATTACATTTCACACACTCGGTACACAGTTGCGAGCAAAATAATAGTAGTTCCATTTTACTCAATATTTTAATGTATTGCACTTTTTTAATTGGAATAATGGGGTTGACATAACGGAAATCACTTCGTTTAATATTGTAAATATGGTTTTCAATTTAGAGCCAAATGGTTTCCGGAATAAAGTGTAAGTAATATTTTTGAGTTTTGAATTTAGGGTATCGAACCAATCGTTTACCAGTTGTATGAAATCGGCCAAACTGCATGCTTTGTGCAAACTATGACCTGTGGAATAACATTAGTAGCGTTCAATAACGGTCAAATATTTTTCCGATAGCTGAAACTCAATCGATAAATAAAAAAAAAAAATCTTCACAACTGAAAATTAATTTTATTCCAGTTAAACACTTAACAAATGGCTCACTGTACAATGATGATACTCGTACATCTATCATGGTGAAAATATTTTTGGATATATGCAAATATGCCGATGTCATTCGTTTTGTGTTTCACTAAATTTTGTGTTTGCACAAAAAAAGCTATAATTATAATAATTATAATTTATTTTAGCTTTTCACAAAAACAGAACACAAAATTAAGCCTTAGCTTAGTGAAACACAAAATGAATGACGTAGAATCCAAAGTTTCCCTAAAAAATTTTTTCACCATACCTAACGAGCAAACCTGGTATCTATCATCCTTGAATATCAAGGTTTGCTTGATTGCTATGGTGAAAAACAAAATTTTTGAGGGGAGCTTTGGCTGCCACGTCACTTGGGACGTGTTTAACAAAACTAAGCTTGTGTTAGTGATATGCGAAAAAAATCAACACAGCCAATATGCGAATGCTCATACCATAGCAACGGTTTGTTTACAAAAACAGTGAATACTTATGCATGCGGTGGGCAGTTCAGGAGAAGATGAGTAACTGTGACTGTGATATCTATTGGGTTTGTGTTATTTATAAGAGGGTTGTGTGTTATTTTAGTGGGTCCTAACCGAAGACGGTCGAATTTTATAATGTTTAGTCGTGTATGGGTTTTTATTTATTTTTAGTTTTTTGTAGGAAGTCTGCTGTATGAGCCTTTGTGTATTTCATTCATACCAATCATTGATAAGGTTCTATTCGAGGTGTTGTTTGTTGTGGAAGTGCTGTTTAATATGATCTTTAATATCAAGTAAGTTGAAGTTGTCTGTGCTAGTTACTGGACTTTGATGAGCTTGTTTGGCGGATTGGCCGGCGAAGTTGTTCCCAACAAAATTATTGTACCCAGGCACCCATGGAAAAATAATTTTTTGGGTAGTATTGCATGATAATATTACTGATGTTGGTTGGGTAATAAATGCAGTTATTTACATTGACCATGGAATTAAGAGCGGATAGTGAGTCTGAGCATATAGCAACATTTTTCTTCCTGTATTTTACTAGGTCTCTAGTTTCAGATACGGCTATAAGTTCCGCTGAATATAGAGAAATATGATTTGGAATAATAATAAATATTATATATTTTTATAATTTCGTTTTCCAAGGTTATGTTATATGATGTGTTTTGATTTATCTTAGCTCCATCAATTAATTTTTTACTTATTACTACCAAATTTCTTACAACTTGTTACTTCTGTGCGCCTCAAAATATCAAATTTGCTATGCTAATACGAAATTTCCACGCACCTCGCTTGCTGAATACAAATAGTGATGCTCAGCAGTACAAAATTATCTAAACGAAAAGTAGTGCACAAGAGGACATCAAAATTACTGGTTTCTAGGTGATAATGGTAGTGAACTCAAATCTATAACATAAATATCTCTATTTTTAGACATTGGTATATTTATTCGGTAATTTTTAATTTCATTATATATTTTAATATTTAATTTCAATATAGTTTTATCTACGCCTATCATTAGCGAATTCTATTTTAATGAATCTCACAGTTATCTTGAACTACCGCAATTTTATATATTTGCATAAACATAGCAAAATTTGTGAAAAATTTGCATTTGCGTAATTGACTAGAACCTGTAATCTCAATATACCAAAGCAAAAGTTATCTCGTTTACTTCAGAATGATCTTTGTAGATTGTGGTACTCTGGAACTCGCTACCAAATGAAATAAAATCCATACAAAATGTTAGTTGCTTTAAGTTGGAAGTGTATTAAATATCTAAATGTTTATGCTGCTTTTCTTTGAATTTTCGCTTTCTTTCTTCATTTTTATTCACATTCCATATGTTCGCAGAAAATAAAATGCGCTTAAAAGCCATTGTTTTGCCATTAAATCCATTTTATTTGTTAATAAAATAAATTCCGCACACCAAAACACCGAAACAAATTCACCGCATAAAATGTTAGGAGTTTTTTGAAAGAGAGGTGCATACGATGATTACAGTTACAATTCGTTCTCACACATGCTGATACTCATTATTGCACTTGAGCGCGCTAGCTACTTTTCGTCTATTTAATATTTACCTTAAACAAAAATTACCTGCAGTTACATTTTTTCTACATTTATATGAATCGCTTTCTTGTTCATCCAAGATTTCAGTAGCACCTTTGCAGTCGATTTTTAAGCAAATTCCCAATGAGCTAGAGGCTTAAAACTTTTGACTTGGACTTTTAATTTGATCTTACTTATGTGATTGCTACAATTAATGCTCATTTGCGTCAGTGTTCATCCCCCAATGATGATATGTAGGCCGCACATTGGGAAAAACACAGACAAAATCCTCACATTAGCGCTAAAAGAAAAGTTGCTAGGCTAACTTTTTTCTGAGTTTTATGCAATTTAGATACACATGGCCGCCGAGCCGAATGGATTGGTGCGTGACTACTATTCGAAATTCGGAGAAAGTAGGTTCGAATCTCGGTGAAACACCAATATGAAGAAAAAGTTTTTTCTCGGCAGGCAATGGCAAACCTCCGAGTGTATTTCTGTCATGAAAAATTACCTCATGAAAAAAATATCTGCCGTTAGGAGTCGATTTAAAACGCTAGGTCCCTGTGGAATAACAACAAGACGCACACCACAAATAGGAGGAGGAGCTCGGCCAAAGGGGGGGTACGCGCCAATTTTATATATGTATATATATATAAACACAATATAAATTAATAGTGGAAACAGTGTTGCCAGAACCAATCGCAGCAGCGTACTAAAGCCAGAACTTAATCAAAATATGCAATGAAAACAAAACAAATTATTTAAAGCGATTTTTTAGAGTATTATATATTTTTTAATAATAATAGCGTAATAAACTGAGAACAAATGTAATAAATCTATTACAATTGTAATAGACTGGCAACACTGAGTGGAAAACATATTCGATTTATTTAGTCTTTCATTACATTCTTAAGTTACAAACCAAAAGGAAATAACGAGATTCCTCCCTTCATAACGGTAAGTAATTGTAGCAACATGTAAATATACCAACCCGAAAGTCAGCGTAAACTTATGTCAGTTTTAAAACTTATGGAAGAATCTTTACAAAACGAGAATTAATATTTTGTTTTACGACTTCACTCACTCTATTTGGCATTGAATTTACTAAATTCTCTGTTTCCTCAATTGTAATCTTCGTCCATTCTGCCGCATAACACTGCGTAAAGCCTCCTTAGTCGTTATTACATACTGTCGAATTCGTATTTCTAATAGATGCCACAGATGCTTAATAGGAATGAGATAGGGGCGACTGTGGGGGTGTTTTAAGCTGTTTGTCTGCAAAGCTTAACGATTTCGACTGTGTGTTTTGAATCGTTATATTGTTGGAATCAAGGAACCTTTATGGGATATATGTATAAATTGAGGATAAAGAAAAGTTTTTGAAAGGGAAAAATAAAAACTATCGAGCAAACGTACAGTAAAAGACATTTCGTACCTACTTTGAAGAACATGGAACCCATGTACTACTAGTTGAACTTAATAACAGTCTTACAAGATTGGTAGCATAGATGGGCAAATTGTGATCGAAAGTGGGATCCGCTTTGTAAGCAAGCGAGTGAATGGCCGATAAAAATTTCTACGTAGTAGTAAAAGATGTAGGCATTAACCGGAAAGATTAAATTTTCAAAAAGTTGAAATAAACTGTAGGTACTTTATTGGCATGATGAAAAGAATTCAGAAAGCGTGATCAATATCAGACCGTTAACCGGCTCTTAGCGAAGTTGAGGAATCAGCTGATTTGCTAGCGTAACTGGAGATTTGACGGCGATTTATTTACGACAAAATTGAGATTGTGTTTGGTGATATGTAAAAAAATCAACGCAACCATTTTAGTTGGTGCCATCTGAACAACAGCTGATTGGGGGAATGTAAGAGTACGTGTGAAATGAGCGAGCCAATTCAACTATCCCCAAGAATGATAGAATCCAAGATTGCGCGTTGCGAATTCGCCTTCTCGTAAGCGCCCTTGAACAAATAAACAAAAGAAAGGGGAATTATATGTTTGTGAAGAAGAAGAGTAGTCGAAGGAAATGGAAAAACCAAACATAAGACATTTTACGCACACACAAATTTTCTTGCCACGGCGTCTTTCGCATAAAAACGCAAGTAAACTGCATTTGGAGGCTTTATATTAATTTGTGCTTTCACAATTTAACTTGCGGTACTTCGTTTTCATGCGTTTCTTTAGTTTAAATGCCACAAATCACAACATGTCCATGTCATTCATAAATTTTAGCAGACATGTAATTTCTCCTTCTTTTGTTTGTTTTGTATTGGAAAAGGAGCTGACATCAGGCTTGTCAAAATCGTGAAAAATAAATTAACTGTTTTGGAAGACGCCGCCTGCAGTATTAAATTAAATTCGCCTTTGGTGTGCCCAACATCACATCGATAACCGGCTCCCAGCGAATTTGATCGAATCAGCTGATTTGCTGATGTAATATGAGATGTGACGGCGGTTTGATTACGACAAAGCCCTCTAATACTAAGTTTCCACCGCAGCCGGAGTTTGGGTTCTCTGCCGCTATCGTGTTCTTAGCGCAAACACGAAACAAAATTAAAACACAACTCCATACCTAAACCCACTTTTCAAAGCGTGTTTTGTTGGGTTTGCGTCTAATATAATTATTAAGTGGTGGCAATGTTGCTCATTTTCCTCATTTATTATTGCATTCTTATCGAAACATGGCAACAATGATTGCAATTTGTCAATATGACATTTGATTGACGCACCGGCTATCCATTTGGTGAATCTTGCTCAAACGACTGGTAAAAAACAAACAACAGGTAAAAAACCGAGTGTTAAGCGAATAGAGGCTACTGGTGATGCGCCAATTCCGCAATATGGGCCGGGAATAGTTTTACCCGAACATTATTTATATACGGTTGGGGGAACAACTGGCTATGATTACTCTTGTGATGTGCATCGCTTAAATTTGCGCACACGAGTGTGGGAATGCGTATATATCTGTCGTCCAGATATACGCGAAGATGTCTACGATGGGCAATACATATATGTGCGAATTTAGTGTATGATTTACAACGCATCCCTGCATTTAATTTAATTACAAATCGATGGGAATATTTCGTCACATTACCCGATCGAACATCACAAACAAATCTAACAATCGAGCGACAAAATTCCGGATATCCAAACCCACGAAAGTGCTTTTCCTGCGTACAGCACACGAAATCGAGTGGTGAGGTCGAAGCATTCATTACGGGAGGCTTGCAGGTGCGTAATAATTAAATTTAGTATTATTAAATTATATTTGAAGTTGGATATCCCTTTTCCATTTGCAGGCCGATCAAGTATATTTTTCAGATATATGGAGATTCAATTTTACTACTAAGCCATGGACACTTATAAAAACAGCCTCTCTACCAAAAGCTTTGTACTTCCATGCCGCAGCGCACAGTCAAAATGGTTGTATGTACATATTCGGTGGTATTGAATATGATGAAAAACGCATACGACGGTGCAATGACCTTTATAAAATGTGGATGACCATACCATTATTAAGTGAAATTTGCTGGGAGGCAGTGTTACATTACAGACCAAATCTCAAATTGAATGGCCACTCACAGCTGCTTAAAATGGGCATACCATTGCGCTTTGCACAGAGATTGTGGCATTCTTCAAAAGCCAAATGATTATACAATAAATGAAGAGATATATGGTATGGTATGTCATGTAACGAGCAATAAGAAGCGACAATTTTTATGTTTCAAATTCTTATTCTTATTTCACAATGTCAACAAAAGACAGTTCAAACACAGTTTCTCCCAAACTTTCGGTGGAAACAGTTGACAGTTCTCCCAAACACAACTCCTGCAAACACGGTGTTTGCTTTTGGTGGAAACGTAATATAACGTGGCAACCAAAGTTACTTTAACAATTTTGCTTCGAATTACTAAACCTTGTAATCTCTTTGCCTCATAGCCATTAGCCTAAATTTAAATTAATTACGACAGTAAATTGGCTTGCTTTATAACACAAATGAGAAATTGGGATTCAGATGTATAGTACTTCACATAAGGACGGTAATGTGAACGCAGTAGAATTGTGCGAGAAATTGACTACCTCTCCAAATAAGGCAAGTTTAATTTGGCGAGCTTATACAGCGCAGGATTCTCGTAACAAGAAAATACTTATCCATGTAGCGTAGGCTACCTAATACATGGGCTGTAAACTCGCAAAACATCTGTATGAAGTTTTGATCAAAAGTTCCAAGGCATGTGTTTGTTAATAGAAAAACTACTTCATAACGAAATGCGCATTGTTTATCCAAAAAAAGGATGTGATATTTTTCCAAGCTATTCAATATTAAGCAGCAAATAATTACTCTGCTATCCACAAATTCTCCTTTTACGAGAAAATGAAGCTGTTGTCGGGCTGCAGAGTCTCGTAGAGCACACTGCTTCCCGTGTTTTAATATCGATGGATCAAACGTTTACTGCTGATACCTAGCAATATTTTATTACTGGACGTTTGAATGAGACATAAGAGGATTGCAATAAAGAATTTAAAAATTCATCATGCTAGAAGAAACACTAGATTAGAAAATTTGACAGACATTTTTGAAATAATTTTAATTGCATCTTCAAATAAACTAACGCCCACCGAAAAAAAGTCACCATCAGAAATAGGGCATTTGCTCCCAAATGAATTAATAGGATTATATAAATATACAAAAATAGTAGGCATGCTAAAGCAAAATAATAAAGGAAACGATTATTTTAACCTTCTACTTGTTTTACTTTCTAATAAATTTTTGGTTCTAATAAGTTTATCACAAACCTTTCCGATAAAGACAAATTGAGAAAATTAAAACACCACAGAGTTTCTTGAGAAATTCTTTAAAACATATCCGAAATTTACGTACGTGGCATTAAAAGCAGATGTCATCGCAATAATAAGGCGATGCGAGCTGGTTTATTATGTTTTCCCCAAAGTGCTCCATTGAAAAAGTGCCAGTTTTTCAGTGCGAGCTTAACTGAGGTGAATTTGTATACCAAATTTTATGTTGCAAGATTGGACATTTAAACTTTGTTAGCTTTATAGTCGGTAAATAAAGTTGATTACGCAATAAAAGCTGGCCCTTAATGGTGTGAGTTGGAAGTTCACATGTCAAATGGGCTATAATTTCATATAAACTATGTTTCGTACACAACTACAAGTGTGCCAGTACCCTGCCGGAAATACCTGTAGTGGAATTCACTAACATATTTTAACGATATTCGCTTGGTTATCTTTCTTTAACCACAATTTTTACGATTTGGCTATTCGGAAACTCGTTTCATAATAAAAATCGATAAAACAAAATCAACTGTTAACTTGTCGATAATTGCAAACTAAACGGCAACAATTTTGGTCTGGTTACACGGGGCATCCTAGGCTGTCCCCAAGGCGGACGCAAAAGGGAGATCTTCTCACTATTTCAGAAGCAGGCCTTCGACAGATGGACTAACACGGATAGCTGCAAAATAGCTAAACAAACGTGGCCCAATTTCGACAAATCCAGACGAGTTGTTAAGAAATCTGTAAGCAGACATTTTCAAAATTACGTCAACAATAAACGGCCACTGGCCTTGGAATGCCAGGAAGATGGGGTGGTCGTACAACCATAAATGTAGAAGCTGCAACATAGAAGAATCTGGAGAAATAGTTTTTCACTATCTGTGTGAATGCCCAAGTCAGGGTGCTCTTCGACATAGAACGCTGCGGGAATTCTCGATTTTGAACTTAAAAGAAATTGCAGGAAAGAAAATTGATGACATAGGCAAATTCATAGTCAAATCAAGATGATTCGACTTATAAAATGTAGTGGTTCTACAAGTGGTGTATCAAAATGGCATCTTTTGTTCTAATTGGGTCTGGGCTGTGTCGCTCAGACAACACCTACACCAAATAACCCACCAAGAGGTATCCTATGTTCTAAGTGGTGCGGCAAGCTGCAATATACATTTAGAAAAATACCTTCAAATGTCGTTTTTAGGGGATCGTTATTCGTGGCAAGAAAGGTGTTGGGTCTGTATAACTCCCTGTGTTCGCCAGGGTCTATTGCTTTCGCCTACTCTTGCTCTTCACTAGTAAGTAATTTTTCTTCCTTTTGCTTGTATATTCTCGGTGTATGACGTCAGAGCGAATTCGGAAAGTGCAATCTCTCATTCTATCATTCTTGGGCCTTAAAATTCCCAGACAATATACAAACAGAATAATAATGAAGATAAGTTGATTAGTGATTCAACTAATCAGATGTTCTCTAGATGCATTGCCACTAAATGGATCCTTAGTTCTTAACTTAATGGAAGCGCACTCGTTCGCAACTAGCGAGTTTCCCTGCAGGGTAGCAAATAAGTATGTACATACGTACATAAACTTTTCTCTATAAAACACAAATTTTAGTAATGAATTCATGCGTATATACTCCTAGTTATTAGTTATCTCGTAGTGAAGTTAGTGGAGTGCTGGTGAAATCAAAATGTTCTTCGCGCATTTTTTAATAAGTTTTTTTATAATTTCTTTAAGTGCTATCCTGTGGTCGCGTAGGAAATATTATAAATTGATGTTTGAACTGCCTGGTCGGATTGGATATCCTCTTTTGGGCAACGCTTTAAAAATAAAACAAAGAGATGGTAAAGTTTGTGTGAAGTGCTTCCCTTCGCATTCCTCAGGGAATGAAATTCCGCATTTTCATAATGAAATTGCAGAAATTCTTAAGAGGGCTGTGATGTATTAAATCTTATTACAGACCAAATGTATTTACAGAGATTTAAAAATCTCAACTCGGAATGTTGCTAAAAACGTTGCATATAACAAATGCTCGACATTTTTTATATAGAAGAAATCACCCCAAACCGTCAACAAAAAAAAATCGTTAAATCGTTTTAATCAGCACCATTTGAATTTTACTCTTTATTATTACCAAAATTTAATGGGCTATAAACTGTACGAGTATAATTTAAATTTTCCTGAAAATTCTTTCTGAAAAGTGTTGAACTTTGATCAAATTATACGCAATTTCGTTTTTAATTTGCACTACATATAAAATTTGATTTTAAATCGTCCTTGCAGAAGAATGAACTATATTTTCATAAAAAATGATTAAAATTAGATAAGAATCAAATAAATACACGAATGTGTACCAAACTAATTTAAGATGTTGACACGGCATAACAGAAAACGGCATAAAAAAATTTGCAACATTTATATATAAAAAAAAAACAAAAAAATGGCGCGACAAAAAACGAAAGAAACACTTATGACGTCACCATAAATTATGTAATTTGCATTAATTTTAACTAAATAAAATATTGAGCTTACGTCAAAAAAAAAAAAAAGCAAAAAAAAAAACATCGAGCAACTTATTAAAGTTTTAATTTGAATAAAATTAATACTAAATAGAGTACCTATTCACGACCTTTGTTAACATTCGTAGGTGTATTAAGGCCTTAATGAAATTTTTATTTCCCCCTGAAGAGAAAAAAATGCATCATTTGCAAACATCAGGAAGTATGGCAAAAGGGAATTTGATAAAATTTTGTATACTTTACTTATAATGTAGAGAAAAATATAATATATTTAGCCAAGAATATAGCAAATGGGAGACAGAAAGCATGAAAATTAATAAGAAATATACCAAAGTGCTTTTCAATAACAGGTGTTATCTATCGCTATCGAGAGATGATTAACGAAACCATTGACCTTTACGGGAAAAGTTTCCGGACCGTGTTATCTCTCGAAGAGGTGATCACAATTGGCCACCGAGATCTTGTGATTTAACACCTTGTGACTTTTTTCCTTGGGACCACGTGAAAGAGAAGGTCTACGCCAACAACCCAGGGCCGATTCAAGATCTCAAAGATGGAATTCGTGAGGCTATCGCAGCGAGGCATAGGGCAGCCACAAGCAATTCGGTTATGGACAATTTCATGAAAAGGATATTGTCCTGTAAGCGTGGTCGTAGTGGTCATTTGCCTGATGCTATTTTCCACTATTAACGGCATACTTTCCTCTTTATAATGAAATAACCATCCGATCATTTATATTAAAAAATAGCACTTTTCTTTGAATATCAAAATAACACCTCTTTTTAGATAACCATATAGGTTGTTCAATAAGATATGCAGTGCACAATTTTATGGTTTGAAAAACACTTTGTTATTCAGTATAGTCTCCCTGAACAGCAATTCACTTGTTCCAATGAGATTCCAATTATGAATTCTATCCCTAAAGGTAAAGTCTGGAAGGGCTCCAAAATACGCTTCCACAGCTGTTATGACCTCAACATTTGGAAACAGATGGAAGTCGCTCGGGGTCAAATCTGGGGAATATGGTGGATGCTGCAACAATTCGAACTTTAATTAAAGGATTTTAACCATTGTAAAAATGCGTTGTCCTGATGAAAAAACATGTTTTTCTTTTGTAAACTGCGTCTTTTTCACCATTTTTTTTTAGCTGGTCTAAAAGGTTACAATAACATTCAACTGGTAATAAATAACCTTTCGCTTCCCAAAAAACTGATGCTAACAACTTCTTAGCCGGTTTCTGGATTCGGACTCATTTTGGAACCGAAGAACCATTCTTTAGCTTCTTATTTTGATTTAGAATCATGGTGATAGGTCCAAGTCTCATCGGTGTGATGAATCTACGCACAAAATCCACTTTAACTTTTCGAAAACGGTCTCAATGTGGCTGAGAAAGTCCCATTCGAATGGGATTTTGTTCCATTCTTTGCGAATGCGACACGCTTTGTGCACACAGCTTTTTGAAACCCAATACTTCAGTCAAAATATTGCTTATACTGCTCAATAAGATGCACACGGTTTCTACTAAATCTCTTTCAGCCACTCGACGATATTCCAATATAAGGTACTGAATATTTTCTACGATTCTTGGTGTCGCTTCTGCTCTTGGACGTGTCTGACGTGGATCGCCTTCAAGGCTTGTACGACCACGTTTAAAGTCAGCAAACCATCTTTCTACTGTACTAATTTATGGCGAAAAGTCCTTATAGACTTTAAATATTCGGTCATAAATTTCATTTGCTCTTAAACCTTTCCCAAATAAAAACTCAATCTGTGCAAGTTAATTGATTTTTTTATTGTAGGAAATACTGTGACACGTCGGTACTAAATGGCTTGTGAACTAAAGAATGAATTGTCAGCTTGAACTGAAACTTCACATATACATATGCGTTCATATGAAGACATAACAAACAAAATTTTGAGGCTAATAGCGCTTATGGACTTGAAACTGTAGGTCCCTCCATTTGTGAAACAACATCAAGACGCACGCCACAAATAGGAGGAGGAGCCCGGCCAAACACCCAAAGATGGTGTACGCGCCAGTTATATATACATATATATTTCTCTTATCGAGCCGCAAAACTTATTGAACAACTTAGTATGGTTTTTTAGAGAAACATTTTTTGTTTTGAGACCCGTGCGAGAATGAAAATTTCGTGTACAAAATTGTATTACTTTCGCCTACTCTTCCTCTTCTCAAACAAGCAATTTCCCTTCCTTTTGGTTGTATATTCCTGAGCCATGATGGTGCAGCGAATTCGGAAGGCGCAATCTTATGTTCTATCATTCTTGATAAGCCATTTTCAAATACTTTTACCAGCGTGCCGCTTTTGTTGGATATTTTGTCACAAAATGCGACTAACAACTTGATAATGGCGGCAGCAGAGTCTCTTCAGAAGAAGAGGGTGGATTGTTTTATTGCCTACCACACGACGCAGTAGACGACGGTCGCTGTAAGTGCGAAGCCATTTTGAACCCTACCTTACACACCAAAAAAAAAGAAGAAAAATGGCGACAGCAGATGACTGACATCACGCAAAAAAAACTTTTGTTTTCACTTAGCTGAACGCGTAGTCTTAAAATATTTCAACCACGGCCGTTTTGAATTCTACAAAACACGTAACTTCCATTTAATTCGATTTGACGTGTGAAACTTTGTTACAAACGCATAAAATGGTGCATTTAGTGCAGATATATATATTTTGCCTATTTAAAAAACTAAAATGATTTCTTTCAAATATTTAAAAATAAACCGAATTCGCGTTTTTCGGACGAAAGCCGTAAGAAGTGGTATTTCTAACGTGTTTTTCTTAGTTCTAACGTTGTATGTCATTAAGATAAATGTGCTCAATATGTTGTTTCTTACAGTTGTTTTTCTTTTTTTTCGTGTTTGTAAAATGTAAACAATTGCAGACTTTTAGTTAGCTTAGTTTTTCATAGGTCTAACAATTTCTAACCTTTTTTTTATAAATTTACTTTTCACTTTTTTATATCTGGAGGTCGATTCTCGTTCTGTGTAAACGTGAAGTAAGAAAAAAGTTTGCGTTTTCATAGACACTTCCCACTCTGTCTTTTCACAAACGATTATTTTGCGATTCTCGTTTGTGTCATGATAAAAGTGTTCCGTTTCCACTGTAGCCATGAAATGTTTACGAGTGTGATATTCAAATTTCAACTGACATTTGTTTTGAAGCTGGAGTAGATTTGAAGAAAATATGCCGCAAATAATTATTTTGCTTGATTTGGAGCAAAGAGTTCGTGATGAGGAAAGGTAAGATAACGATTTTTAGTAAATTTGATCCTGTTTTGAAATTAATTTAATATTAATAGGAATTTGTTGATAGTGCTGAGACGCTCACTTCGCGATGGACAAAGTCCACCAACGATGAAGTTTATTTAGAGGACTTTGAGAAACCTGAAGTTCATGGTACGCCTAGAAATATTTCATGTCGTGATATTTTGAACATTGCAAAAAGACAACTCTTGCAAATAGTGGGAGATGCTTTTACCAACAACATTCAATTATAAAATTTACTCATAATCATTTATTTTTTTCCATTCGTTTTTAATGAAAACGTTTGCCCATAAGCTGCATTTGTTTAAAACTATTATTTAAAAATAGTACCAAAATATTTAAGATTGAAATAAAAATACATCAAACAAGCTCTATTACTTTACTAAGAAATATTAATCATAAATGCTAATTATACACAGATGCATACGGAGGCTGCCAGACAAAGTGGGCAAATATGAACAAAAAGCTAGAATAAAATGTGAATTAAAAAATTATAAAAAAGTTTAATATAACTTTTTAAAAATTAAATCGCAAACACAAGCAGATTAAGGATTTGATTTGATATTGACTTTTATAAAAGTGGAATTCATTCTACAAAAATAACCATATAAATCCTAGTTTAACACTTTGTGCAAGTTAAAAAAACATTTAAAATTTTCATCAAATTCTTCAATTTTTTAACAAAATTTTTATAAACTTTTCGGATATATAGAGTTTTGTAGCCTCGCAACTATACTCGCAGTCGCAGGCTTGCCACGGACCTCTTTCTCCATTTTTTCACACACAAAAGTGTTTTGTTCAGTGAAAAGAAAATTTTCATATGCAAATATTTTGACAATTCTTTTCATTTTTTCACGGAACGCGAATCGAAATTGTAATGAAAGTGGAAAAAAACTTTTCATTTCACGTTTAAACAGAAGAGGAATCGACCACCTGGTAACATTTTTTACGACGTAGCCATTCGAACTCAGTGATGCCTTTTTTATAGAATCTACGAAAATCGTGAATTCAATGAAGTGCTGATTGCGGCAGGAGTAGAATCAATATTTTTTGTCTTATTGGCCAATATGATTTCGGATTTTTACGTAAATGAAGAGTTTAAACATTTTTATTTTATTTTAGAAATACTTAGCACCATGAAGGAGAAGGAGTTGGAGTATGGAGGTATATTTTTATCATGGATAGGTCCATTTCCAATAGCTGTCATAAGCGAGCCACAAATAGCACAAGATATCTTTACTTCACCAAATTGTGTAAATAAAAGTTTTGTCTATAAAGGAGTGCAAGATGCAACTGGGCCAGGGTTATTTACAATGGATGGTAAAATGATTTTTTTTTACATATTTTGCAGCCTTAAAATGAATTTTTATTCTTCAGATCCTGAATGGAGTTATCATAGGAAGCTTTTGAATCCGGCTTTTGCGCACAAGGTCCTGCTGAACTTCATACCGATTTTCAATAAAGAGGTCGATAACTTAACGAAAATTCTCAACAATCTGACTAATGTTGACGGAGTGGATTTAGTACCCATACTTCAAGACTTTACGTTAACTATCGCTACCCGTAAGTATCAGTTATTAAGACAGGATTCTATGAAACGATTCTAAATGACTTTATTTTTATTTTTACGGAATTCAAGTTTTCAAGATCTAACTAATTTTACCTTTTTTGAGTTCATCTGAATTTCCGTAATAAATATTTCTATGCAAGCCAAGTTTGGCATTGCTGGTCTAAACCAGGCGAATTCAACCAGCTGATAGCAATAGTACAAAAACAAAATTTAAATGTATATTGTTTTTTTTTCAATTTGGTGGCTTGAATGCCAATATTTTACTTAGATTACAAATAAACAAATGAAATACGAGGGCGGGTCAATAAGTCCGTGACTTTTTGTATTTCTGACCTCTTTACTGAAAAAAATGCTCCTGTCACTGCGCCCTCGTAACCACAAAGAAGAAACCCAGATTACTTTGACATTCAAACCACCAAACCGCAAGGAAGAAAAAAAGAAATCAGCGGCTCTACTGCTATCAAAGTGTGCCAAACCAAGTCAAAAGTCTTATAAGAACCACGTTTTGTCAATTTTTTTAGAAACTACAATGGGGCAAGATCTCAGCAAAGAAAATAATATAGCAGGCATGTGTGGCTCTTTATTGCAATCTTTTCAGTTGTAAGTAACTACATTTCTTTGAGAAAAAGTTATGAAACGAAATTTTGTATTATTTAAAAATTTATATTCATGTGAATTTTTAATGCATTTTCAAGTGTTCAAGAGACTATTACCGAAATGGGCACCCTATCCTGGTTGAGCATGAAGGCGCTGGTTTGGATTTTAGGCGATTATGAACGATACAAGAAAGCCAAAGCTGATATTCGTAAATTCATTGGCAATGTATGTTATTATCCATGGGTGGATCACAATTCGGTAGTCTCTCATTTAGTAAAAGTAAACTCTCATTTAGCTTATTACAGAGCGGACGAAAACTACGCCGGAAAGTTCAAAACTGGCTGAACATATTTTTATCAATCGCGCAATAGAATTATTTCAGCAAGGCAGTTTTACGCGCGAAAATGTCGAGGATGAATCCATAGTGATTGTGTTTGGAGTAAGTGATTGTAGAAATTGTATGCACGCCTTTGCAAAACTCTTGCCTTCTACACTATTTGCAGGCTTTCGAGACGACGGCAACCACTTTAAAGCACGTCATCCTTTTGCTAGCAATGCACCCTCAATATCAAGAGCGAGTGTTTGAAGAAGTTACTTCGTTGTTCCCGGGAAAAGAGCCATGCGAAATGGGTTATTCGAGCATTCAACAAATGTCATACGTGAGTATGGTGGTTGATGAGACGATGCGTTTAATGGCTACCGTTCCACTAGTGGGACGCCAAGTGCGAGCAGAAACAAAACTAAGCAACGGAGTCGTCCTGCCAGAGGGGCTTCAAATTCTAGTCGATATTTTCAATATGCAACGCAGGGAAGATATTTGGGGTCCAGAAGCGCATATTTTCAACCCAGAAAATTTTCTCCCATCAAATATAGAGGGGAAACATCCGTACTCCTATATACCATTTACGAAAGGCTTACGAAATTGTATAGGTGAGATTTTTGCACGTATTTGGTATTTTTTTACATTAACAATCACAAAATGCTTTTCAGGTTCCAAATATGCGCTGTTGTCGCTAAAAATTGCCGTGGCTAAACTTGTAAGGAATTTTCGATTTACCACCGATTTTAAGTATAAGGACTTACAATTTGTTGAGAACATAACGCTAAAACTAAAAGAAATGCCTTTGATCAAAATACACAAGCGATAATCGAAGTAATGTGGATAATAAAACTTCTCCATTCAAGCGATAACTCAAATCGTTCTATTGTAAATTTTCAATTGATTATAGTACGACATGACTTGTTACTGCTATTCTCTTCCCATTTTTTACTTTGGTTTTCTCAAATCGTCAAAGAAATTGTAAAGTAATTGAGAATCTGAAAGTTCATTCTCGAATGTGAAATTACACATTTTTTAGGATGGTTACAAGGAAATATTTGAATTTTTGTGAAATTAATAACATACCATAAACTACAAATGGTAGAAATACACTGGGAGGTTTGCCATTGCCTGCCGAGGGGCGACCGCTATTAGAAAAATGTTTTTCCTAATTTTGGTGTTTCACCGAGATTCGAACCCACGTTCTCTCTGGTAACTCCGAATGGTAATCACGCACCAACCCATTCGGCTACGGCGGCCGCCGTAAGCTCCTTATAAAAATATCTGCCGTTCGGAGTCGGCTTGATATACATATATAATTTATATGTATAAACTACAAATAAAGAGAAAACAGCTGTTCTCTATAGGGCTATCCGTTTCGACAAGCGTTAAAGTGGTGACCCAACAAGACGAATTGAATATCTATGGTGGCGCCATTAAAAAACAGTTACTTTATTTTTTTCGATTCTGACAAGTCTGACGTCAGCCTAATCCGCAATACAAAACAAACGAACAAAACAAAGAAAAGTAGGAAAAATTGTGTGTTTGTGAAAATTCAGTGAATGGCATAGTTGTTTTGTGAGGTTTAAACTATTCAAACTAATGAAAAGTGCCATGTGTTAAATTGTGAAAGCAAAATTGATATTAAGCCTCCCAATGCGGTTTGATTGCGTTTTTATGCGGAAGGCGTGGCAAGACAATTTGTGTGTGCGTGTAATTTCTTATGTTTGATTGTTTCCATTTCTTTCGCCTACTCTTCTTCTTCACAAACAAGTAATTCCCCTTCCTTTTGCTTGTTTATTCATTCGCTCTTACGACACGGCGAATTCGCAAGGCGCAATCGTGCATTCTTGATGGCCCGACGCATAATGGCTAGCACCTTCAGCAAGTGGCGAACAGATGAAGCAACTGGTATAAATAAACATTTGTTGGCAGCGCGGGAAAGGAGTTGCCAAAAATTACATTTGTTTGTGAAAATAGTGGGTCCTGAGGTATATCAAGGGTAATCTATTAAAAGTGGCATCATAAATCAGCTGATTTGTTTTTTTTTTTGTTTTCGCCATGTCCATGTGGCTGTAAGCATAGAATGAAACCAAGCGAAATAATTCTTTGTTTTCTACTTTTCCAAAACTTTGATTTGACAAACAAATGTACAAAACATCGTTGTGGTGGGTCTAGTCGCACGACCTCTAATGAATGCACCTTGGGTATAGCCATACTCACTAGCGATGAATCTTGACTATGTAAGGCTGGATTTTTCTCTCTTGTTTTATGTATTGCAAAATGGTATCCTTCTCATCATGTGACTACTCCTTCAGTGGTGATATTTTTTATTTTTAATCGGCTATTACTTCAATTAAAATTAAATATAATTTCCAAGCATCGAAAAAAATGCAAACAAACGTCATGCACAGAGTTGCATTTTGACTAATCAAATCTACTCAACGGCAAAGGCGTATTATTGTTGTATTTTTGTTGTTGTTGAGAGAAAATCTGCTCTTTTACCATTTTACCACAGCAGTTGCTCTCTCTCATAAACTCCGCTATTATACAGGGTGGGCCATATAGCGTTTGCTTTTTGAACCACCTATTTTTTTGAGAATGGTAACACAAATGACATGTCAAATGTGTTCATAATTTACTTAAAGGTTTGACATTTACGAAATGGGACGCTATACGCTTGAACAAAATTGGGAAATATTGAAAACCTATTTCCAAAGTGGTGAGTCTTCTTCTTCTTTTCTGATTTTCACATCGGTGGCTGCTACGTCAATAAGCAAAATTGTCGGATTTGGGGCGCAGAAAATCCACACGTTACTGTAGAGAAGCAAATGCATCCACAACGAGTCACTGTTTGGTGCGGTTTTTGGTCTGGCGGCATCATCAGGCCATTTTTTTCGAAAATGAGCGAGGAGCCGCGGTTACAGTAAATGGCGAGCGTTACCGTGACATGCTCAACGAGTTGTTTCCAAAAATTGAAGAGGATGACATGGACGACATTTGGTTTCAACAGGACGGTGCAACTTGTCACACTGCCAAAGTTACACTCGAACTTTTGGCTACCGTTTTTGAAAACCGAATAATCAGCCGAAATTTCGATATCAATTGGCCGCCTCGGAGCTGTGATTTAAGCCCGTTGGACTATTTTTTGTGGGGAGCTGTTAAGGACAAATGCTATGCGAACCATCCAGAGACGATTGATGCTTTAAAACACGAAATCGACGTTGCCATTCATGAAATTGGAGCCCAACAATCGAAAATGTGCTTAAAAATTGGGTTGATGGAATGGCCTACTGTAAAGCCAGTCGTGGCAGTCATTTGAACGATATTATTTTTCATTCATAAATGACAATGTTCAATCTTCAAAATAAAAAAAAAGTTTGAAAAAATATTGATTAGTTTTTTTATAGCCGATTCAAAAAGCAAATTTTACATGGCCCACCCTATAGCTCTTTAGAAAGTTTATGCAAATGGAATTTGGCGGTGGTAAGCAGGTAAGGAAGGCGTACTGATAGAGCATAGAAAGGAGAAATATATATTGAATATTAAATTTATTATTAATATTTATTAAATATACACTTTAGTTAAATTACATTTACAATTATGATTTAAATCAAATAAGATAATTTTTCAGCATTTCGTTGTAGTTTTGGGTGAACGCAGGAGCAAACACGTTGGGGTGTGTTGTGTTAATTTCCCTAGGGATTTTCGAATACGACGAGGTTACTGTTTCACGTCATGTGCCTTCCAGCCGTTCTTGTAAACATGACTTTTAAGTTCACCGAAAAAATCATACAAAATTAATAATTGCTCTCTGCACTTCGTACACATGCACCAACACTGAGATTTATCCGCTCAAAATTGCACCTCTCTGTGCATTACAACCAAGGTGCATTTCTAATGAATACAACTAATGTGAGAACGCATGGTGAATTCCTAGCGTTGCCTAGTATTTTTGTTTTCTGTACTTATATGCGATAAAATATTTTACAATGCCATATTTTAAATGCGATAAAAAAATTACATGTGAGTATTGTGTTAAGCAACTACTTCTTTAACGAGAGCGAGTTTTATTCATGGTTGGCCAAATCATTATGAAAGTAATCTGTTCATATACTTAAACTTATATTGACTTATGTACATACATACATATGCCAATTTTGACAGACTTTCGCTTTTAATGCTACTTAATTTTTGCATTTTTGTACATTTTGATAATTCATTTTACTTAAAATTATCTCATACGATATTCACATATACACTTAAACAAATCTTCCGCATTTGTTACATAACTTTTTTAGTTGAAAAAATTACTTATTTGCTAATTGTGCACTTCAAAAATTAAATGAAACTGAAATGCTTCGTCTTACGTCTATCGATTGGGTCAAGACCTAAAAAACATTTTCTTCAAAATATTTACGAAATACAAAAGTAAACAGCAGAAATAGGTGAACAGCAGACTATAGTAGTTATTTCCAGTTGTTTACTGCTTCTCAATAAGGTGTATGTAAAATGCTGGTCTCTTCTCCATATGTATTTCTTTGAAGTCGCCATATAGTTTGTGCTTAGATTTTTCTCCGAAAATTTCTTTCAATATTTTTGTAAAATTTTGCAGGGGATGTGGGTGGTAGGATAGGCGAAAATCGCTGCTCAAATTATTTCCCACAATGTGGTAATCCAATGTAACCATGGCAGGTTTTCCACAGTAGAAAAGAACCGAAGTTTTAATGTCAGCAGTATGACTTGTCTGAAATTGAATAAAAAAATTTTAATATGATTGATTTAATTGATATAGTTACATATCATATATTAAGAACTAAATATTCATTAAATCCCAAGTACGGTGTAATATCGGCTAGTAATCAAAAATTGGCCACATTATTTTACGGACCACCAAAATAGACTCAAGAAAAAGTTCGTCAAAAAAGACCCAGTTTGAAAACGAAAGAAATTCTTTTTCAGCTGTCACAAGAGCATTTTGACAATGGCTAAAATCTTTGAATTAAAATTGTTGGAGCATCCACCATATTCACCAGCCTAGGCCTCTTGCGACTTCCATTTGTTTCCGGACCGAAAAAAATGCTTCCATGGAAAGTGCTTTTCATCAAATAATGAGGTCATAACAGCTGCGGAAGCGTATTTTGCAGCCCTTCCAGATTCTCACTTCAAGCCTGGAATTCATAAATTGGAATCTCGTTGGAGCAAGTGTATTGATGCTCAGGGAGACTATACTGAATAATAAAGTGTATTGCAAACCATAAAATTGTGTTGTTCTTACCAAACTGCAAAACTTATTGAACAACCTAGTATTTTCAGATTCAGTGCTTTTCGAAATTTATGGAAATTGTTGGTGAACCACTTCTGTAGATTTCTAAAGAAGTATCATTTTTAAATAAACTATTGGTCCATTAGGGAATATAGTATATTCGCCCATTAGGCTTATAGTCCAGCGATTGCCATTCTCCCATAATATATAGTATTTTGCTTTTGCGCTGTTGTTACGCTCTCATGCACGTGTGGGGCACAAACATACGTACTCAGAGAGCGCTCAGTGAGCTACGGCCTGCCGATCACTAGGGCAGTTCATTGAACTAATTTAAAAAATTGATGTCGGTCAATTTCCGTCACTTTTGAGGTACTTCTGGCCAGTAGTGCGTCGTTGGCCTAAATACCAGGGAGTCAGCGTCGCTTTCAGTGATACACAGTGAGGCACACGTCACTGATGAGAGTCATAATTTTGAAGCTCTAAGGATTTGTGTTTATCTAGGAATAGCCCAGCTCTTTATATGACACATGAGCGTTGACTATAACTAACGTAGATAAGTATGCTTTGGAACTTTCGAGAGAGCTTTTTGACGCACGATTTATGGATACGCTTCCATACGCGACGGGTACCGACGAATGGTGAACTGTACGGACTATATAAGGACATGGACGTAGTCAAAAGTATAAAACTACAACGAAAGATCCCTCGACTTGGCCCTTCTTGGATGGACATTGAAAAGCGAAACGTCCACGAACAGAATAGAAGGACGAGCTGAAGAATGACTTGTCTGCAATTGGCGAAATGTTTGCTATAAACTCAAGGCGATAGACGGTTATAGTGCCAAATAAAAGAGAGAAAATTTGCCAAACAAGACTTTTATGAATTTTAAAACTCTCGAATTAGTAAATGTTACGAATTTTCATAAACTTGCAAAAAATATAAAATTTAAAGTATTCTTTACTTTCGAACATAAATGTGGAAGAAGTCATAACTGGTTCAAAGCTTTTGTGAAGCCGACCCTCCTTAAGAGCTCCAATCGGCTCTTTTTATTGCAATTTTTTTTAATGTTTTGGTATTCCAACACCAAACCAAAAAAAAAATATTGAAACAAGTTAAGTATAAAAGTGGACGACATCTACTGAGTCTACATACAAGTATACTTACATTATAGTAAATACTTTTGGCTGGCGTCTCTCCCGTCTCCAGAATGTTGTCGTAGTTGCGATGATCAATAATTAGAATGCCACCATGTTTGAGACACTTTTCGAAGTTTCTTATGGCCAGCTTATGTTCGCGTTGATCTCCGCTACTATCCATAAGATGGGCGAAAGAATTTCCTAAGCAGATAACAGCGTCAAATCCTTCCCCAACAATAGGTTTTATATCATCGTACAGGGTTAGCCAGTTAGCTTCTTCTATAACTGTGTTAAAATTACCATAAATATCTTGTAAGTCTCAAAATGATGAGAAGTGTTACTTACTCCACTTGTCGAACGCTGGTTCTTTGCGGCGATCCCAACGCTCCTTCAATGCATATTTCAACATTTTGTCAGAGGCGTCCACTGAAACCACTTCGTAGCCTTCCTCAACTAGCATAATCGAATCCACGCTAAATATTGATTAGAACATTACTTCATAAGTGAAATCAGCGTAATTACAGATATACAAGGTGGCGCAAAATTAATCATCACTTTTGTTTTTCAATAATATGTTTTTTACTAAATAAAAACAAGAAATTATTTTTAGTGATGGAAAGATTTATTTTGATTTTTACGCGACTCATTTCTTGTCTGTTTGTTGTCGAGTTCACAAGTGTCAAACATGATTGACGCACAACAGCAATTGCAAAGATTATAAATCTTCCGATTGAGTGATTAATTTTGCGCCTCTTCATATGTACAATTATAATAAATAAACAAGTAAAGAAGTACTAAATTCGGTCCGGAACGAGCTTTATATAACCGCGCACATTTTAGTAGGATCAGAGAGATCAGGTGGGAAAGAACTTATCTTCACTTTGTGTGTCCAACTGGCGCCGGTTCGCACGAGAAAGAAACGACTCACTTTGCTAAACTCGGCCAAAGTCGCTAAAGAGGTTATCTCGTCAATCAAAGGGAGGAAAAACACAGAGGAATTAAAGGAATTTTGGGCTTAACATATACAAAGTGGGCGCGGTTTTTAATCAATTTTTTTACTAATATTTATGTCGAGACTAACTGAGGTAGGAAGCAATACACACATCAAGTGCGGGCGGGGTTTATTAAGTCGTTGTCGAAATACAGGCATTTAGCCAAAAATGGGTGCGACACCGCCCATATTACAAAATTTTTCTTTCATCGCATTTCTTTTTTGAGCTTATCACTTTAACGATATTTGAAAAATGTTTCAGTTGCATAGGTGAATATTGACCGATTTCGCCCAGTTTTAATACCAATTTACCTTGGATAAGCAGTAATATGTACCGAGATTCATTAAAATATACAAATTTTTGTTCGAGTTATGGAGGATTTTGGTACCTAAATTTATCTTGATTATTTTAGGGTGAACTTACCCTGTACCGCATGCCACATCAAGGACTCTCTTACAACCCTTCGATCGAAGTAAGTCAACTAAAAAGTTCTTATAATTTTCTGTTCGTGAATTTTTATCACCAATAAATATTTCCCAAACTTTCGCAGCCTTTCCGTCGGCATATTGATCAGGCACTCCCTCGGCGGATATACCAGCGGAACGAGCAACGAAAACACTATCTGCGGAGGTGGACATCTTGTCAGTTAAGCCTCTGAATTTGAACTGAATTTGAATTCGACTGGAAATTTGAAAGTGATTAATATATAATAATAAAATATGTATGCGCGGATATGTATGTATGTATGCGTACATATGTATATGCTGATAGGTAGGCCCTTACGTACTTCCGAATGAAATCATATGTGCACATACCCAGGAATATATTTAATCATATTATACAGGGTGAGCAATTTAGAGGTATCGGATTTTAAATTGAAATAAATCAAAGAAAATTCAAATTGATTGGGCAATTTTTATTATGTTTATGTATAGTAAGACCATTCTCGATATTTATTTTTTAAAGATAATCCCATTTAATGTTGGGCACACGGCGCCGTAATTCCACCATCCGTAAACATACATTTTGAATTGAATCACTGGAGGACTTAGGTCGATATCTCGTGAATAACTTCCGTAATGTTGACTTCCAATCGTTGTTGGCCTCAATCGAAGCTGGTTTATCCCCAAAGCATTTAGACTTAACATAAAAAAAAAAATAAATAATTGGCGCGTACACTTCTGTTAGGTGTTTGGCCGAGCTCCTCCTCCTATTTGTGGTGTGCGTCTTGATGTTGTTCTTAAAATGGAGGGACCTACAGTTTCAAGCCGACTCCGAACGGCAGATATTTTTTTATGAGGAGCTTTTTCACGGCAGAAATACACTCGGAGGTTTGCCATTGCCTGCCGAGGGGCGACCGCTATTAGAAAAATGTTTTTATTAATTTTGCTTTCACCGAGATTCGAACCAACGACCTCTCTGTGAATTCTATATGGTAATCACGCACCAACCCATTCGGCTACGGCGGCCGCCGACTTTACATACCCTCGCAAATAAAAGTCCAAAGGTGTGATATTACACGATCTTGGTGGCCAACGAATGGTCCTCGTCTTTAAAGAAATATGGGTCGATGATTCCTTCAGCCCATAGGCCGCACTAAACGGTTGTCTCTATATGATTTAATGGCTGTTATTGAATGGCTCCGGGTTGATCTTCAGCCCATATACGGTAATTTTGCTTATTGACGCAGCCATTAAGCAGAAAATGGGCCTCATCGCTGAACAAAATTCGGGTCCCAAAATGCGGATCTTCAGCGAGTTTTTCAAGAACCCAGCGACTCAAATTTTGATACTTTAGGAGATTGGCCGGCTTCAAATCTTGGACTAGCTGTATGTTATACGCTCTCAAACCAAGATCTTTGCGTAAGATCGCCAAAGTAGTGTCATCACATAGGCCAAGTTGTTGAGATCGGTGCCGAACTGATTCTTCCGGTTCTTCGGCAAAACTCTAATTTACAGCCGCAATATTCTCTTCAATTCGGGCTGTAGGTGGTTTAATCAGTCAGTCTCATGCAATAATGTAAAATTATTCTCAATTTTGCCGATGGTTTGCCAAATAATGCGTAAGTTGGTCTAAGCGCGCGATGAACACTTTTCACAGAACGACGATTTTCGTAATTTCGCAGCTGTACGATTTGTAAACGTTTTTGAGGCGTAACTCTTTCCATGATGAAATGTCAATGAAAATTGAAAAAACTATGTATTTAATTTGACAGTAGTCACGCGTGATCTTGCGAAAAAACCCCTATTAAAAAAAGTACCTCCAATATGATCAGAATAATAATCAGAACCAATTTTTATATTTTGCCATTTAGCACTTATTAAAATAGAAAAGCTCGGTAAACACACAATTTTAATTATCTTTATTAAACTTTAAAATTTTTATCGAAAGTAAATTTGAAAAGATATGGCATTTCTGGAATTTCTGGTTATTAGGGAAATGTAAAGGGTTTTCCAATAACAGGTGTTATTGGTGAATGGACTGCGCTATCAAGAGATGATTAAAGATTTTTTATGGCCGGAATTGGATGGTATTGAAGGTTTATTTTAAACAAGACGGCGCTACGTGCCACACAAGCAACGAAACCATTGATCTTTTACGGGAAAAGTTTCCGGACCGTGTTATCTCTCGAAGAGGTGATCACAATTGGCCACCGATATCTTGTGATTTAACACCTTTTGACTTTTTCTTTGGGGCCACGTGAAAGAGAAGATCTACGCCAACAGCCCAGGGTCGATTCAATCCCTCAAAGATGGAATTCGTGAGGCTATTGAGGACATAGGGCAGCCACTTGGCAATTCGGTTATGGAAAATGTCATGAAAATGATATTGTCCTGTAAGCGTGGTCGTGGGGTTCATTTGCCTGATATTATTTTTGACTATTAACGGCATAACGGCATATAATGAAATAAACATCCGATCATTTATATTAAAAAATAGCATTTTTCTCTGAATATCAAAATAACACCTCTTATTGGAAAACCCTTTATAATATTCAGTAAGTAGAATTTAAAGAAACTAGAAAAACGCATTCAGGGAAAAGTGGAAATTTATTGTTGGTTGAACTAAAATTTAATTCATTAGTGAACCAAAAAATAAAAATTAAAATATTGATAATTGGCCCGTACACTTTTGTTAGGTGTTTGGCCGAGCTTCTCCTCCTATTTGTGGGGTGCGCCTTGATGTTCTTCCACGAATAGAGGGACCTACAGTTTCAACATAAAATACAAAGAACAAATCAAATACTTGGGCATAATTTTGGATAGCAAATTCACCTTTGTAAGACATATAGATTTCATTTTGACAAAAGCAAAAAAAATGTTCTTTAGCTATTGTAATTTATTAAGAAGGCAGGGTGGACTATCGAACTGTATTAAAATAAATATTTACAAACAAATAATTAGACCAATCATATCTTAAGCTCATCCGATATGGTTCAACATTTCTTCGAGCCAAATGGAGAGACTCAGACGATTTGAACGATATGTTTTAAGAATTTGTAGCGGTCTTAATCGCCAACCTTACAGAAGTGGTACTTTTCGGAAAAGAGTTTCTAATAAAAGTTTGTATGAAAAATGTAAAATATCACGCATAGACTTTTTCTTAATGAAATCGTCAGTAAGATTTGTTGATAAACTGACATTCATAGAAAATGAACTGATAAACAAATATCTGTCAAAGGCAAGGGAAATATCATTACCTCTAACAGAAAAATATTTATCACCAATATATTTAAAAATACTAAAAAATAATAATATGTTACATAAAAATAGTAAAGCAATATATTATCATAGGCGATACAATACTTACAACTTCAACGATGAAAATTTAGTTTATAACATTGATCAATTTATAGCCAAATAAATTATAGAAGTTTATTATACGTTATCTCCTTTTTAAGCCCTTTTTGGGAGAATATAAATAAGTTTTAAAATTATGCCAAAGACATTCCAAATAATAATGATAACCTATTGTATAATCAAAAGAAAAATAAGTTTTAAACTCCTAGATAAATACAAATGTATGTTAGGATAATGCTAAATAATTTAATTTTATCATAACTTTGTAAACTCCTATGTTAAAATGATTTTGGGCAATAAATGAAATGAAATGAAATGAGGGACCTACAGTTTTAAGCCAACTCCAAACTTCAGATATTTTTCTTTTTTTGTGAGTTTTTCACGGGAGAAATACACTCGGAGGCTTGACATTGCCTGCGGAGGAGAGTTAGCCATGAAAAAAAGTTTGTTTAATTATTTGCTGTTCATGCACGGAGATTCGAACCTGCGCACTCCCAAATGGCAGTCACGCATCAACTATTCGGCTACGGCGGCCACAAAAAAAATATCCACCCTGCTAAAAGCTCTAAACTACGTGATTCAGCAGTTTTCTGTTGGGATGAGCGTAAATTAATTTGTTTTGATTAAAATCACAATGATTGCATACGGATGGGGAGGCACGTTGGTCGTTAGTTATCAAGAAACAGTGCACAAGTTTATTTTTTATATTAGTACGTGATCAGCTATTATCTTCTGCTCATTTAATACCCTGACCTTCAGTAAGTGATATTTCTCTATAAATATATTCGCGTTTTTATTCAGTGCGCTCAAATCTGGCTTAAGAGTACAACAAAAATTAAATTATTGCTATTATTTATTTGTCGATACTTCGAGCTCAATTAGAAGCCATATTTAAGGCTGAGAAATCTATATAAATATTTACAAACAGTCTGTCTAACAAAAGCGAGACCGCCATAAGTTGGAAACTATGTCACCAATTTGATTCAAACAAACTGCATTTTATGGGTTCAGCCTGGTAGGCTGAGAGAGGCTGCAGATGGACAAAACTGATGTTACCTGACATGTCCGACTGACTGTCGCAAATCCTCCTGTCATTAAGCAGAAGGGACTGCAGGCAGCTGGTTGACTTGACTCCTTGACACCACAAGATCTATTCAGATTTTTCGAGATTTAAAGAAAATGAAAAGGGGAACCCGAGTGCTGTACAATGGACTTAATGTTGTCAGAGTGCTTGTACTTGTCGACAAAAAAAATAAATAAATAAACAAAAAAAGGCTTATAATATTTACAATACGCAACATATTCAGTAAAATGTATAGTCACCACCATTAGCTGTAATGGCTGCACTTCTTTGAGTCATACTTTATGTTATTGTGGAGGAAATCGGCTCCAAATCAGCCTAATTTGCCCTGGTAACTTTATGAGCGTCCATATTTGTTTTCCTTTGAATTTAACCTTCTTTGAGATTAACGATTGACCAACCATTTTGAATCAGGTTGACATCAGGCGACTGTGAAGGCCAATCCAACATTTCAATCTCATTTTGCTGTTTCCACAACTTCAGCTTCGATACTTGGAATCGTTGTGCAATGTTGGCTAGTTCTTCAAAATATCTCCGCAGCTAATGGTAATGATGCTTTTTGGTAAATTTTATTCATCAAAACTGCATTCATATTGGCGGTAAACACAAATAAACAGTCAAATCCTCAAAAAGGATTTCAGAGTGCTGGGTGCTTAACAGTTCGTTGAAGTTGTTGATTAACAGCAGAACCGACGTATGCCTAAAAGGAAGATTCGTTCGTGAATATTAACCCATTTGCGTTCTGAATTTACCTTAGCCCATGCAAGTTCAATGTGCGCTAATAAGAGCAGCGGTTTTTTCAATGTGCCCGAAGCACAGTTTGATTTCTTCTGCACGTAAACATTCTCGAAACGCATGATGGAAAGAATAATGAGATGGTACCGTTACTTTGCTCTCAGCGAATTTGACAATGAGTGAAGTCGTATTAGCACCTGTATGGGGAGATTACCATTTTTGTAACTAGATTTAGTTTTTTTTTGTTATTTAGTCTCGGAGTCTTAGTTCTTTCTTCAGGAAATTTTTCTAGCCTGTTCTTTAAAATGTAATATTTATAATTTTTAAAAATATACATTTTTAAAAATTAGTTCAATAATTCACTCAGTTTTATTTAGCTTTACTTTTTTTAACATCTGGTCGCATTGCCCGGGATTGCGGTTATTGTTGGTGTTCTTCTTCGTTCAGCAGTCAAATCTCTTCCTCGCTACTCCAGTGTTGCCTAGCTTTGGATATAAAAACGCACTAAAATGCCCATTTAAAGAAAATAAAACACCAAAGGTTTATTGAACAATTTTGTATGCGTGACAAATTGTCTTTAAATTGCGGTTTTTTTTAATAAATGTGTTATGGTTATGTACACTTTAATTTATGAGTTTTTTGTTAAGAAAAACTCTTTTGTTGAGAGATCGATTTTTTCCTATATTTGAGGTTATGTAACAAGATAAGGTACTCTTTTCGTAAAAATGCCGTTATAGTTTCTTCAGAATTTTTTGTATTTTGTTGCTTATTTTTACTATGAATACACCTCTTGATGCCCTATGTCCCACTAAGGATTGAGCACCGGTAGAAACAACTACACCTCCATGGTTTTAATTCGCATTCAGTAAACTCAAACGGTTTTTAAAATGTGTAAAAAGGTTTTCAATGTTAGGAAGATTTAATATTCTTGCATAACCTTAAAAGGAGCAAAAAAAATAAATTTTCACTTTCAAAATATCAAATTTTATAAGAACCAACAAATTTTCATTAGCACTAAAGTCTTCTCAGAGAGAGACACGCACTCTCTGATGGGCGCAATCTTGTTTCTATCGTTCTTGCTCGAAACGTATTTTTGGGTACATTAACACGACTTTTCCATAAAGCTATATACTTTAGCTTCCCCCAAAGATAAATTTGGCTTTGACACAAACAAATATATAATTTTCTGATCATGCTTCGAAGTAGGTATATTTTTAGGATCTTTTCCTAGGAAGTGAACAACGTTTTTAACTTCAGAATACCGTCTTCGACTTCTTCAAATATTTTGCTGCAAATACACTTGACATTTTTAGGCCTATAAGGTGTGTACATAGAAGAGGATATCCCTATTAAGCAGCATTTAAATTTTATTTATAATTGAACTCTAAGCTCGAATTTTGCCGGTCACGTTTTTGTTAGACAGACTGTATTTACATACATTTTTTTAATACATTAATAATTATAAATGTAGGTACACATAACTTTCACTCTTGGCTGTCTACCAGACTAATTGAACTTATACATAAGGACTTAATAATAAATACGTAAACATGAATGAACGTAAACCAATTATTGAACAATAATTGCGCACAAAAATACACAAACAACTATATAAGAAAGGGTGAGCAATAGCACGCCTATCATCTCGCCGTTATGTGCTATTGTTGTACGAAGCACGCTTCGAAATGCCGAGGGATGCCGAATTAAATACATAGTAAAAGAAAGTATCTCCACCTACATCATTGCCTGTTTTCGCTATGTTCAGTTTTAAAAATTATAGTTCCAGTAAACATGCCCGCGATTGCCGGTGTCCGTTTTAAAATTCATCCTTTTTGTCCTGAACAGAATTGCAGCGGATAACGGGTGGCTGACGGGTGACGGTGAGCAGCTCATCTGCCCTCATCGGAAGATTCGATCGGTTAAACAGCATTCCGACGGGATGGTTTTCAACTGAACTTTCTGCTGTTAGAATAAAATTTATTTTGTAGTGAAATCTTTTTGTTTGTTACATTTGTGAGTGCGTACCAAAATGAACAACATTGAAAGACTGTTGCGAATAATAACAAATAATTTACACAACGAACACATTATTATTTATTCCTTGGAGCAATACAAAGTAATTTAAGTACATTCAATAATTCAATACAATTTGCAGTTCGAAATTGGGGTCCAAATTTAAAAATGTTACGCGAGCATAGGGCGGAGGCTAGCCTCTTCCAGCGTTTTCTTCTGTCACATGCAAGACGCCTTATTTGACTCCAGGAACCAAAACTCTCGCTCTCAGTACGCACCATCAGCACCCATGTCATCTTTGGGCGGCCAAGCGCTCTTTTCGCTTGTGGATTCCCATTTGAACGCCATTTTCGAAATATGGGTGCTGTCTTTTCGAAGCGTATGGCAAATCCAGTTCCACTTTGTCCTTTTGATTGAGTTGTTACTGTTTGTGAGCGCGTCCAGAAAACTCGGCAGATTACTCGTAGGCATTTGTTAATAAAAACGTGCAATTTATTGCAGTTCGCGTCAGTGACTTTCCATGTGTGTGCGCCGTATAGACGGACTGATTTGTTGTTTGTGTTGCAGATCCTTAGTTTGGTGTTTCGGAATACATTATGCACTTCATAACACTTACAACTTGCATTTACCGCTTTCCCAATAGCCTCTTAAATTGGACTCTTCTTCTGCACGTTTCGGCATTCCTTTACAGATAAATCGTAGATATTCTTGTACTTTTGCACTTTTTCTATCAGCAAAAAGGTGGATGCTCATTGTTTCCAAAACACAAGTTCTTTTTCAATTCTTGATATTTTGCAGGTTTTCTTGTACAAATCAAATATTATTTGCTTGTTATTTGCTGCTGTTGCTTGTAAGCAAACAAATTGTCATCAAGTGATCAGCCCTGAGTCTTCAAGCCAGCAGTGGAAATAGAAATGACTCTAAACATTTTCTCGCCGTAAAAATAACCGAAAAAAATGGGGCGAATTTTCCTACTACTTTTGCTTCGATTTTTTCGAAAAATTTTCGAAAACTTGAAACACATAGAAAGTAATATCATAAAAAAATATATTTGCAAAATTTCAGGGAGATCGGGCAATAACTTTTCGGGTTATCGAAAAATATAGTTTTGAGAAAAACGCGCCTAAAGTTTTAATACATGAAAATTTCTCTACCAGCGCTCGAACGCAAAGAATAGACTCGTCACGGTTAACTATCTATAATATAAGAAATACTTAAATTTACGTTCTAAAATTTTTTTGACATATTCTTAAAGGATTATATTAACATATTAACATTTTCTTCGAAATTTTACAGGTATCCGTCCCCTTAAATATGTTCTAATTTTGACAGCCGTTACTCGTGATGGACAAAAGTCTACGCATGCCCCCTATTTTCGTTGGTTTGAGAGCCCTAAAAGTTGATAGAAAACTGCGAGGATACAGTTTTATTTGTTAGCTCTGCAGACGTTACACTGTTCCAAGCTTCTATTATGCGCTTTTTGAGTATAGTGGCGTTGTAAATCTGGAAAGTAAAAGGGTAGATAGTCAATGAGGAAAGGAGAGAAGTAACATAAGGAAAGAGTTAGGATAGAATAGAGATATATAGAGGTAAATCTGGGACTTGGGAAATCTGAAAATATCCTCCAGTTTGTCAGAAGGAATATTATAAATTCTCAAGGCATCAGAACCCAAAATTCGCAACCTTGCTCTAGCAAAGGCGCAAAGGCAGGACACACACAGAGAATAAGCTCCGTGCTATCCGCCTCCTCTAAGCAAGACAGGCAAATCGGGTGCCCAATGAACCTAATGGTGGTCATATGCTGACCCCTGTAACGTTCTGTAATAATACTAAACATCAACCGAACGTCTTTTCTTCCAAGTTTCAGAAGTAAGTTCGACAGTTTTCTGTTTGGGCTTATCACAAATAAATTGCGTACATATTCCCTGATCCAATTCATGATTTCTGCAGAACTGGTTCCGATTATTGCATCCGGTCCCTGTTTGGTAACCGCACAGTTGGCCAATTCATCGGCAATTTCATTCCCTTGAACACCGCAGTGTCCTCGAACCCATTTAAGTCCAAGCTTATTCTGTCTTGTAACAGAATTCAGCTTCTTCTTACATTCTTGAACAAACTTTAAGGTTCGCTTTGCATTCTCCAGAGCCTCTAGAGCAGCCTGATTGTGAATAAATACTCCAATCAGTCGGTTTACCATCCATCTCCATCAATTTTCTGTTCTGCTACTTTCAGAATGGCAACAATTTCCGTTTACGTTATTTTCTCTACGCTTTACCAAGAAAAATTTATGTTTATTTCAAAATAATTATATATGAAACTATAATACTAAGTATTGAATCCGACAATTTCTTCAAATTTTGGCGTTTTGGACATAAAATTATTTAAAAGGAGTATAATTATTTTTGAAGTGAAAGCGTCTCCTCGTCCGCTCTTAATGGCAGAACTTCAACCATTTTTCAACAACGAATTTTTTGATTTTCTAAAAGCATCGAACAACTTGGCGAAAGCGAAGCAAATATTATTGGAAATTCTTATTTATTAAGTATATTGAAATAGGGCGCATAGTTGCGGTTTACCGATGGGTCCAAAATGGAAGACGGTAGTGCCAGGGCTAGAATTGTCGGACCACATTTCAAAAAAGCAATGGCAATGGGGAAAACCACTTCCATTTTCCAGGCGGAGGTCCACGCCTTAGAGCTGTGTGCCAGAGAATGTCTACGGAGAATCACACGCGGGGCCAATATTAACATTCTCTCTGACAGTCAAGACAGTCTAAAATCGCTGGATAGCTTCTCGTTCCAATCAAGGTTGGTCTGGGAATGTTTTAAAATCGTCAACACCCTAGCATCAAGGAACTTTGTTACCTTGATGTGGGTTCCGGGAAATAGGGGGCACGAAGGGAATGAAATTGCGGACACTTTAGCGAAAAAGGGGACAAACACTCCCTTCATAGATCCTGAACCTTTCTGCGGGGTAAATAACAGCTTTAAAGGTGCCTTTTTGCGTGAGCAGGAACAACGAAACCTAATCGATTACTGGAGATCCCAATCGGGTATGCGGCAATCGAAAAGACTCATAGATCCAGAACAGAAAAAGGCAGAAGCAATCCTTAACCTAAGCAGAAAGTACATAAAACTTTACACTGAACTACTAACAGGGCACTGTACACTTAATTAGCACATGAATAATAGGTGTGATAGAAAACGATTCCTGTAGACTCTGCAAAGAGGCACAAGAAACAGCAGAAAACGTTCTATGCGACTGCCCAGCAGTGGCACGACGCAGACTAAATTATCTGGAAAATGGGGCTATAGATCCCACAGCTGTTTTAGGATTTATTAATAGCCTAAAACTGTTCGAGTAGGCTACATGGCTGCACAATAGATCTATTCAGGTCGCAGTGCACAAACAGCCAATCAATAATAATAATAATTGAAAATTGTTCTGAATATTTTTTCAATTAATTTTTTTCAACCAATTTCGATTTGTCTAATATAACATGATTATTTCACGATTTATTAGTACTTTTATTTAAGAATTTAAAATACCAAATTAAAAAGTCTATTAGTACTCAATACTAGCTGAAGTTAATAAATATTTTTCAAATTAGCACATTCCCTTTAATATTAGGCGGCCATTGATTTTTTTAGCGACTATAAAAAATTATTCTTATTATTATTTTTTATATAAAATATTGTTATTAAAATTCTTAAAACAAGTTTTTAAAAGCTAGAAGCTATACAAGTATTTTATTTTTATTTTTATTCTACAATATTTTTGTTTGTTTTGACTGCAGCTTCAATGAATTCTCCTGAATTCAATTGAATATACCAATTTTTTACATTATGGGCCCAAATTTGGTATCAAATATCATCGTGCGTCAACTGAATTTCGCCAGCTCCACGGTTTTCGCTTTCCCTCCTCTCGCATAAGCTCCGCTGCTTCTGTAATCACTAGTAGCTATCGCCACTTTGCTACGTCACTACGTCGCCGCTGTTGTGCTGAGTTTTGTTGCGCTGCTTATCTCGCTATGCTCAGTTGCGTGTAATCCAACAAAAATTTGCTTAGGGAATTTTTGCCATTTGTATGTATAGTATATTTTCTCCTTCGCCACATCGCTAACACCAAGGCGAATCTATGACGCTCGGGTTTTTTGCAGAAATGTAACCGAAAACATCCGGTTTTTGTATTTTGCCTTTAAAAAGTTTATATTGTTTAAAAATAAAATTAATTAAAGATAGAACAAAAAAAAGTTTTATTAGCCGTTCTTGTGTTGTACGTAACACAAACATGTCGAAATCTGTGAGCTGCACTCGGGTTGATGAGATGGAGTATATCCACTTTACGCGAGCGCTGTTCGTTCAAAATCGTTAATCGTTTAAGGTGATATCAGAATACCAGCTAATTTGTTTCGCCTTGAACATTAGGATGCCACCACAAAAGGAAATGACTATTCTACTACTAGTCTACTTTCTTTTGTTGTGACATTCTAATGTACAAAACATTGTTGGCCACCACTTTTAATGGCTTCGCTTTGATTAACACCTACTCTAAACTTCGAAATTTTCTATGCCATCATAAAGTTTCATTCATAGAAACATTTTATGAAAATCCATAATTTGGCATTACGAGCAAATTTAGTGACAGTAATTTATAAAAAGCGGTAATCAATGAGCTTTGGCTAAGGAATTGGGAAAAAGTTGCAAGCGATCGAAATGTATGGAGGTCGCACGTGCAGCAGGCCAAATCTCACAAAGAGCTGTAGTGGCAAAAAATGATGATGATGAAGTTATCTACAGATTGGCATTTCAAAAAAAAAAAAAGAAATATATATCCTGATTTTTTACGCAAATAGGACCACTTTAAGGATGTCTACTTTTTTCTTCTAATAAGTATAATTTTTTTTTAAACTAACCAATCAAAGAAGTCATACACCACTCTATGTAGAATATATTTACAAGAATGTGTACCAATTTTTGAGTCAAACGGTTGAAAAGCGAGTCATCACGCCCACGATGATAGAGTCCTGGAAATTCGAAACGCTTGAAGCAGTGGCCACATATTTCCATTCCGCTTTTGTGTGTTTGGCGTTCATTACATTTGAAATAAAAGTGAAAGAGTTCTAATAGTCTAATAGTTCTGACAAAAAAAATCATTTGTAACCCTTTTTATTTCCTTGCCGTTGGTGCTCCTATCCCTTAAAATAATTAGAAAATCACATGGTTTACTTATATAATAGTTTAGTGTGTAAATTTGAAACAGAAAGACTTTACAGTTATTATTTAAAAATATCCAAATGCTTCGGTCAATTTAAAAATACGAGTATACTTAGTCTTGCCATAAATTCGGTGACAAATTTTACAATTCATACGGCGAGAGCAAATTGGCAGAAAAAGTGTCTGTTATTTTTGCTTTTGTTCGTAAGCATTATCTACTCATAAATTATACTCAGTTTCGTGGCAAATTTCGCTTGTTAACTCTTGTTGATTGCAGAAGTGTGGCAAAAGTGCAAGTGAGATTTACGAATTGCGGAATAAGCTTTATATTTCGGGAACGTTTGCTTACCGCACGATCAATGGTTTTTCCAAACGTCTGAAGTGGCAGACAGAAGTGCAATTCGAGAAAGAATTCGCAGAAATCCCCTTAGAAAGCAGAAAATCATGTCCGGGGGAAATGAGTGTATTGACCAGATCCATGTCAAGACTAATTAGAGATGATCTCCACATGAAAGCCTTCCGTCAACTGGTCATCTTTTGACAACACGCTCTCAAAAAATTAGACTTGACAGATCTTCTTCTTAATTGGCGCGATAACCGCTTACGCGATTTTTGCCGAGTTTAACAAAGCGCGCTAGTCGTTTCTTTCTCGTGCTAACCGGCGCCAGTTGGACACACCAAGTGAAGTCAAGTCCTTCTCCACCTGATCTTTCTAACGCAGAGGGGGCCTTTCTCTTCCTCTGCTACCACCAACTGGTGCCGCATCGAATACTTTCAGAGCCGGAGCGTTTGTATTCATTCGGACGACATGACCCAGCCAACGTAGCCGCTGGATCCTTATTCGCTGCGCTATATCTATGTCGTCGTAAAGCTCATACAACTCATCGTTCCATTGCCTGCGATATTCGCCGTTGCCAACGTGCAAAGGTTCAAAAATCTTACGCAGAATCTTTCTCTCAAACACTCCAAGCGTCGCTTCATCGGATGTTGTCATCGTTAAAGCTTCTGCGCCATACGTTAGGACGGGCATGATGAGAGCCTTGTAGAGTGTTAGTTTTGTACGTTGAGCGAGGACTTTACTGCTCAGTTACCTACTTAGTCCAAAATAGCTCTTGTTGGCAAGAGAGATTCTACGTTGGACTCGACAGATGCAAGCCGGTTTTTCAGTGGCACACGATCAACGGCCATGAAAATATTATTTTCACAGATGAGAAAATTTTTACTGTTGAAGAAGTTTTTAATAAGCAAAACCACCATCCAGCCTACGTAATGGTTTGGTGGGGAGTATCTTGTAAAAACGTTACATCTCTTCATTTCTGCGAAATAGGGGTTAACACCGGGGCAAAAGTGTACCAGCAGGATGTTTTCGAAGGCGTGGGGAAGCAGTTGAGCAGTGTTATTTTCAATGGAGAACGTTGGATCTTCCAGCAAGATTCCGCTCCAGCCCATAAGGCAAAAACCACCCAGCAGTGGCTAAAAAACTATATTCCTGGGTTCATAGTTGCAGAAGAATGGCCGCCTGGAAGTCCAGATCTGAATCCATCTGGATTTAGTACATATTGGGGAGATTTGCGTTTAGAGCCAAGATAGTTTTCAAAAAGAAATTTTGGATCTTTGATGTTGTGTGGAGCTGTGAGTACACTTTCCATCAACACGCATGAATAACGAAGGAACAGGATCAGAAGTTATTGAAAATAAATTAAATACCACTCGTTACTAGGGAGAGTAAATAAAAAATATTTTAAAAGAATCCTTAAAGTGCGTTTTTAATTTTGCAACAGTTATATTTGTCTACACTCATCTTGTCTAATATTATATAAAGGGTGTTGGTTTTGTTATGTGAATTACGTGTAAAAATATGTTCTCTAAAACACAATAAAAAATATACATAAGTAAAATTATTGTGCGCTTATAATTACGCAACGCGGTGCATTAGGATAGTCGCAGGCTTTGCCTTATGGACACCACTAATATTTCAACCGACACATATTGGGCCTTAATGAAAATTGATATCTAAAATTAAGCTGCAATTATGTGAAGCTTATCATTAAATAGTTTAGCAATAACAGTAAAAATATAGTTCGTCTACATTGCACATCCATCTGCACATATTTCTAAATTTGTTAAAAGAGTTTCGACTTAAAACAACTGATTCATATACTTGTATATATTTGAAGCGACTCAAACAACTAAAATGTGAAGCTTTTAATATCTCAAAAGGGGATTCTCATTTATAAACGCATTCCACTTTGATTTTTGGCCGATTCCAACAATTTTCAAAATCATTATTACATTAAATATAATAGTTTTTGTTAGTGGTTTGAGAAATACAAATATTTACTTGCAAAAATGGGTCTATTCTGAACATTTTCGCATATATATATGTACATATGTCTACATCTATCTAAATCGAATGCTTAGCCTATTACAAACACCGTGAACCGTCGTGTGAACCAAATTGTAATACCCCGGCGCATTAGTGCACTCGGATATAAAAATAATGTGTTGCTATGCAGTTTATTAATGTCTAGCTTTGCTTTATGGCAAATACCCTAATGCGTCTTCCAGTGAGGCATTCGCAGCTGGTATCGATTGGTAATTACTTTGAAAACTTCGTCGTTCCTCGAGCTCGACCAACTGAACTTGTTCTTTGCTCCGCGTAGACTTCACCGACGCTGACCTTGAATTTCTTTCCACTGTTCTGACTTTACCCAACAAATCATCCGCGCTATGAGATCTTTGTGATGAACGCGGCGATAAGCTGAGCGCGTTTGGGTGTTTGTGTCGACGATCAGTGCTTAAGGAGTCACGCCTTTTTACGGGCTGAGCATTTCTTTTTGCTTCCAAGTTACGCCCATTTCTTGCTGAGAAACTTTTTTGGGATTTAACCGAAGCTGGTGGACAAACACTTTTAATGTCAGTCGTTTGGCTAAGCTTTACATCGGCAAAAATAGCCGCTGCTTCTAAACTCTTCTTAACGCTTAGAGCTTCATGCGGCTGCACTGACTTGCTGTTACCGCTGATCGTAAAGAGCTCGTAGTCCAGAGCTAATTTCTCTGCAGCTGTTCCACCAGCAGCGCTTCCTTGATGCGGCTTAGGTTGGCAATAGCATTTGCTGGCGCTAACACAACTATCCGTGTCACACCAGGTGGTATCCGATTGGGTGTTTCCGAAATCACTACCGGAGACAACTATCGGGCTCTCTTCCTCAACCATAGAACAATAGCATTTTTCATCCGAATTACACGAGATCAGTGAATCTCGATTCATTCTATTACCAGATGCGCTGCTTTTGTTTTGCCTGTAGATGTCGGTTGAGCTCTTTGCTGGAACATTGTTACGCTCATTTTTGCGACGCAGCCTGCTGTTAATATGATCTGCTCGAAGACTGCAATAACATCTGTCGGCTGAACTGCACGTGCATGCTTCTGAATCATAGCTGCATTCAGAACAAGAGACGTAGCTGCAATTGCAATCATTGTAATCTGACAAGTAACTTGTAGTATCGGCTACGTACCCGCTGCTGCTGTTTCTATTCAAACCTCGAAGGGTGTTGTCGTTGCGCACCAACGACACGTCAGATCCGCTGGTTGCTATCCGTGCTTGTTGCTGCTCATGCGGACGCCCAAGTACAGAAGGCCTGTTTGTTTGAGTTTCATGCGTGAAGCGATTTTGGTCTTCGGCTTTCTTACTTCGGGGTAGTTTTACTGGCTTACCACGACACGATCTGAATTGGCCCAAGTGAAAAACCTTCTTCAAGCTCTTTGTACCAAACATCAAAGTTTTGGACTTTTTCTGAAATACATATTTGATCACAAAACAAATTGAAATTTATGTATAATGAAATGTTTGACAATATTTGTACATATTTTCTATTATCTGATAGTATTTAACAGTAATTTAAAAATAATTTAAAAATATTAATTACCTGTGGAATCGAAGCGTTGCTTTGTCGCTTCTTTTTTCTTTGTCGACGCATAATATTTTTTGATCTTTGGAAGAGCTCATCTTTCGTTAAAGTAACCGCCAACTTGAGAAGGAATTCCTTGTAAATTGGTTTTAGATCGTTGAATGACATTCCATCGGCGTCAATTATGGCATAAAGAATTTCGTCCAGTGAGTGAAGGTTTTCATGTAAGCGGAATTCATTAAACAGTTCGCTGAAACCAAGTGGTGAACTAGAAATACAATTCAAACAATTCGAATACTGAGGGAATCGCTTAAGAAATCTACCCCATAAAAGGTCAGATTGCGGAGGACTTATAAATAAAATGGAAAATGCAAATTCTTTTTTTTCGCAAAGGTGATGGAAAAAAAGCTGACATTATGTTTACTTTAAGTCACTTATTAAATGAAAGGTAAAACAATAATACATATAACAGGTAAAGGAAGGGCATAGCTCTGGGGGAACTTATACAAAAAAAAAAATAGGTGCTAGGTATTCGGCCAAGCTCTTCCTACCTCTATTTTTGGTGTACGTCTTGATGTTGTTGCACAAATGGAGTGACCTACAGCTCTTCTTTGCTTTTTATCGAGGTCAAAAAGCTGTCGAAGTAGCCCGAGATACACGCGACGTGTATGAAGAAGGTGTCATAGGCGAGTCTACAGCATGGAAATAGTTTGTAAAGTTCAGAAATGACAATTTTGATGTCTATGGCCCGTCACGCAGTGGAAGGCTTTCTGAATTCTATGAAAAACGTCTCAAATCACTTTTGAACGAGAATAATGGCGGAAAAAATTAGCTGCGATCATAAAACGATTCTCAGTCACCTTTATGCAATGGGATTTACTAAAAATTTTGATCCTGGGAGCCATCGAGCAACACGCAGTCAAAAACAGCGCTTTTTGTACCGAATCGTCATGGGAGATGAGAAATGGTGGCTATACATTAATATAAAGTAAAGAAAGGAGTGGGTAGCTCCAGGAGATACGCTGAAGCCGAGAGTAAATTCGGATCTTTACCCAAAGAAGATCATGATATGTGTTTGGTAGGACTGAGAAGGCATGGTGCACTGGGAAATGCTCGAAAAGAATGCCACGGTCAACAAGGAGCTCTACATTGCCCAGCTACGTCGGCTGTTCGACTGAAAACATTTGATTGACATGGTCAAACCGTACTCCCCCACGACAACGCCAGGCTCCATGTTGCACAAGTCGGCAAAGCCTCACTCCAAGAGCTCGAACGGGAGGTTATTCTCCGGACCTTGCACCGACCGATTATCATCTTTTCCGCTCCCTATTAAGCCATATGAACAAACAAAGATGTCCTTGAAAACTGGTTCAACAACTTCTTTGACACCAAACCAGGTAATTTTTGGTCGAACGGCATCAACAAATTGATCGAGAGGTGGGAAGAGGTTGTAAACAGCAACGGTGAATATATAATTGATTAACTTATTGATTTAATTATTGTTTTATGTTTAAATAAAAGTCTTCGGTAAAAAAGCTACGAATTTATATATTACCCAATATATTATTTCTAAATCGCTCGCAATGCTAATCTGTATTCGTCCAAATAGTTCTTCGCTTTCTGATCCCTCAATTCTTTAACTGTTGTAATTGTCCTTAGTTCGGTCCAGGTTAGAATATGCGGTGTTCGTTTGGAGACCGTTTCATGCAGTCTACTCATATATTAAGAGATTAAAGTTCGTTCAGAGAGCTTTTGTGCGTTTTGTTTTGCTCTCGATGAAATTCGTTAATTTCATTCCGTCTTTTCACTCTCATTGCGTATTAATAAATCTCAGGGTCTAGGCGTGTTCTCTTTTCTATGTGTTTTGTCTTTGATATTTGTGCGGACTCAATAGATTGTCGGTATATGCTGAATAAAATTCATTTTTATGTTCCATCACCTATTTCCCGTTGTAATGAATTGTTTTCTGAGAGTTTTGCTAAACTTGTTTATAGAATGAATGCCCCCTTTAGAAGGAGACTAGCTCAATTTAATGCTTATACTTCTTCCTCAGACTTTGATGTTTCTTACTCTAAATTTACTTTCAGAAGTTATAAGACTCTTGCCATAAGGACTGCATTTGTATCTATCTATCTTAAGGTCTATAAGCCTCCTGTTTGTTGATTAATAATAAATAAATAAATAAATTCAGGGCTGGTCCGGACTGAGCTTCGCATAACCCATTTCAATACAATTTAATTTGGGCTTTCTGTTAATGGCAAATGGGTTGGTAAAATAAAAAAATAAGTAATTGGCATCTGTTAGGTATTTGACCGAGCTCCTGAATGACAAATGGTTTTATATGAGGAGTTTTTCCATGGCAGAAATATACTCGGAGGTTTGCCATTGCCTGCCGAGGGGCGACCGCTATTAGAAAAAGCTTTTTCTACAATGTTGCTGTTTCATGCACGGAGTTTCGAACCTACACATTTCCGAATGTGTGTGACTACCACCAACCCATTCGGCTATGGCGACCGCCGTCAATTAATTGAGATATCGAAACAAATACCAAATACAACCGAGCTGGATTACATTTTCTTAAATCCACGAAAAATACTGCTCGAGTGCTCTTATAGGTTATAAGAATAATATTGCACCTAAACTAGCAAGTTCAGTAGATACTCACCCACCACCTCCGCCTATTTTTCCCGAATGACGACGCGCAGCTCTAGATTTATACCGCGTAAGTCCTCCCGTATTGAGGAAGCTACCGGATCGAGGTATTGCTACTCGTGTTAATATATCTCCATTAGTTTCGCTACGCAGACCACTGTTTGAGTTTTCGCCCGTTGAGTTCGCAACTGGTAAGTGTCCGCCACCTAAAATCTCTAAAACTTTGTAAACACTGCCTCAATATTTCACAAACTTGCATTACCTCCACAGCTATCACAAATAGTTTCTTTGAGTCCAATGGTACTTCGAACACTCTGGTGGCACACGGAATTAGCTGAGTGTGTGCCGTTTGGAATAGGGGGTGCGCGCTTATTTTTATGAGATTTCCGTTTGCGTTCTTCTGTAGTAGTTTCCGCCTCGTTAATAATGTTATTGCTAGAAGTTAATGTGGTATTTGAACTACGCTTCTTCCGCCCCGTGCGAGTAGGTGTTGTCCCGTCTGCTCCGAAACTCTCACTTGAACTACGCAAAGAACTTTTGCGTCCATTGGATAGAGCCTGGGAATGTGATAGGCAGTTTGAGCCCGTCCGTACTGAACTACTGGCAATACTAATACAACTAACGCCATTTTGGTTGCGTGGCGTGCGTCTTTTAGTGCTGCGGTATGAGCTTGAGTTTACATGTGCCATTAAGCTCTGATACAATGTGGCAGCAATAACAATTGCATCTTCGGTACTTTTACATATAAAAGCATGACATTTTAGAATTCTTGGTAAGCCTGCAGATCGCATTACTACCGTGAAAATTGGAGCGTGCCCGCTACTTGGTACTTGGCTTTTCTCATATCCACTATGGCATCATTGGAAAGGTTAAATTTTAGATAAGATTTAGATTTTTTGTTTATTAACTTACCAAAAAGGACGAAATAATGAAGTCTTATTTATATTTTCGGGATCAGTGATCAGTGGTAAAAAGGCCGCACCGCCATCAGTATCTGAGACTACAAACTTTACAGCCGACCACACGGCAATATTGTGAAAGGGAGTAATGCTTTCGTCATTTTTGGTGTTGGCATTTTGACTTTTAACTCTTAATCCTGTTGTACAAATTTCCAGAAACCCAGGGATCTGTTTCTCAATTACATATGAAAAAATAAGTTTCGAAATATTCGCATATATTTGAATTTAGTTGCGCATTAGAATTTACCGTAGTATGCGACTCCTTTAGATATAGTTCACGAAGAGGCTTTTGCAGACCTTGCAGGCTAGTCACTTTGTCTTTCAAAGGTAAGGAGCCCAAGTATATAACAGCAAAGCTGCTTGTGGCATCTTTAGCTACGTCTGTGAAGAGCTGTTCGATTTGCTCCTGAACACTGTTACTGATGCGTTGTACATCTTTCTTGGTGCAAGTTGTAAGTTTTCTCGTGGCATTGGTAGACTCCTGCAGTAAGTTGGTGATCGATCGAGAGCTCTGCACTGTGCTTGCCAATTCACTGCGGCCGTACATAATTATGGAACGAGTTCGATGTGACCCTCTTGTGTCATCCAGCCGTTTGCTGAAGACGGACCTTAAGAGAGAAAAAAATACAGGCATAATTAATAATAAAGTTGAAGTATTTAAACATTATTGTAGCAAATCCATAATTTTCAATTTACAACCAGCAATTAATAATTTTTCCACAGTATCTAATATAAATGCAAATAAATAAAACTAAAAAAAAAAAATACTGTGTTTCTATAAATGAGCTAAAAGATAGAAAAATGTGTCTTAGACTCATCGAAATATGAGAGTTGAAATGAAAAACGTGGGGCGCATGACTTGATAACTCATATCGACCACTCATTCCCTCCCTTATTTTGGGAGTAGAAATAAGCTGTGAACTAGAATTCGACATATTCGGCAGTAATCCCTTCCCGATTCTCATATTCCTCTACCCAATTCCGTAATCAATCCAATCAAACATAAAAGTAGGCCAATATTCCAAGCAAATTGCAAGAATAAAAGCCAAGACCATTTGAAAAGGCGAAAAAACAAACCTCGAAATACCATCGAGATCAAAAAGTTACCGGAACCAACGCCAAGTGACACTAACGCCAAGAGGCTAACCTAACCTAACCTAAACGCCAAGTGACACTAAGTCAACTGATTTGAGTTCTGTTTTTTTTGTGTTTGTTAGGTTGCCACATCTTTGATTAACATTCCTACCAAAATTGTATCGGCATTGCTTAACATTTGTAAAAGTTACACGGGTTGAGTAAATTTACCTCTGCATACACTTTTTGTATTAAATACTGTGTTAAAAATGGATTCAACGGTACGCAAAATCTTAGAAATTTTGGGATACTGTTTCGATAATGTTGCTATAAAGAAATCAGCCGTTTACGAGTGGCACGAACGCCTCAGAAAAGATCGTGAGTTTATCGAGAATGACGAACGTAGTAGAAGATCGTCGACATCAAACACTGATGAAAACATCAAAAAAAGTTAATGAGAACTTGATCAAATTAACCATCAGAGATCTGGCAGGGGACTTTCCTTATCCTTTAGGATATTGTAGTTAATGATTTGAGTTTACGCCGTTTTGCTGCAAAGTTGGTCCTAAAGGACATGAATTTCATATAAGAAAGGGTCCGGCTTAATATCGATCGAAAAAAAAGATATAATTTCGAAGGTTGAATCCGACCAAACATCAATATTCATCAAACGCATTTTTACTGGAGACGAGATGTGGATTTATGAGTACGACACACCATCTAGATGTAAAGCGAGTGAGTGGGGCTCCGAATGAACCAAGACGTCAGAAAACACCAGGCGTTTTCAGTCAAAAAAGAAAGCGTTACTCATGGTTTTTATGGATTACAATGGTTTTGTACACCATGAAATTTTGCCAGAAGATCAGACAGTTAATAAGGACTATTACTTGGGCGTGATTACACATTTACGTGAAGCAATTCGCCAAAAAAGGAAGGATTTGTGGGAAAACAACTCGCGGATTTTGTACCATGATAACGCACTGTCGTACAGTGAAATTAATAGCCATAAATTTTTGACCTAGAGTCAAAAAACTACTGCGGGAGTGCGTTTTAGCAGCCGAAAGGAAGTGATGAAAAATTGAAGACGGCTCTGATGGTTATATCGAAAATAGAGTTCCGGAAATGTTTCGGGAGCTGGATGAAATGCTAGCATAAGTGCGTTGCAGTACATGCGGAGAACTTTGAAGGCAGTACTTTTGAGGAATAAACTTTTATTTTGAATTTTCTGAATATATTCCGGGAACTTTTTGATCAACCTGGTATATTAACAGAAATACGTAAAAATACACTCATTTACTATGTCATAATCCGTAAAATCACAATTCGAGGAAAAGAACTTCTATTTACTATGCCCGAAAATTGTATCTGTATGAACGCATTCAAATGAAAATTGCCAAATATTTGAAGAGAGACCAGGCAGTATAACTTTACCCGCTAGATGCGAATCATATTCGAAACATTGTTGTTGCTTTCAAATGCAAATTTTTCGTCAAGCGAAGTGGCAAATAGAGGACGTCTTATATAGCAAGAGGCTGCGCTGTGAGTCTGGAAATCAGTATAGCCAACAATCATCACATATCTACTCTACCAAAGGAGCAATTGAAATACAGCTCTTCTAAGTAAGCGACTAAGTGGTGCACCATGAACGTTTTCTGGGTTCCTCGACACAAGGACATTCCTGGAAATGCATCGCGAACGAGCTGGTTAGGAAAAGAACTGGTCTTAAATTAGTCAACTACTACCACCGTACAGCGCTCGGGACATGCTAAAAAATATGGGGTATCTTGCTAATAGACGTACCCTTCAGTCTTTGATGCTTTTTTTTGATGTTATTTGTGATTCTGTTGATTGCCCCGAAGTTTTTGAACAGATTGGCTTCAATGTCCCTCACAAAACTTAGCGATTTTACTATCCATTTAACGTCCAAACAGTCAAATCAAACTACTAAAATTCTAGCATGTAAAACTTAATTTTTAAGCAAATATTCAAGTTTTGCCCTCAAGCAAGCTTTATATCAGGTCGGCCTACATCGCGTAGGCGCGTATACCTAGAAGGAGTAAACACAGAATTAGGTCTCTCATCAATCTAGACTGACCTTCCATTAGTACAGTAGTTGACATCATTATTGAGAACTGCCTAATGGGAGCACGAGAAGGAAGTGTAATGTAGAACACTTCCTTTGCCACTGCCCTGGTCTTACCAGAAAGCGACATCCTTGTCTAAACTATTACTTCTTTGGATGTCTGGCAGACTTAGAATCTGCAGCCATCCACAATATGTCATCGCTTATCAGAGAGAAGAAATAGTTTCAGCACATTAGGAATTAGAGGTGAAGACTTGTGCCCAAATATGCTTGAATCTCTTCGCTCTATTATTTAAACATTCACATTGCAAACATAAAACACTTAAGTGACATAACATGGAATGGAACAAGACCATTAATAACAATATAACTAGGCCTAAGTGGGCCCCCGTCTATATCGTCATAGGGAAAGTGACATAATTATTTTATAATAGTCTGGGGAAAAAGAAATCCATTATTTTTGCGTAAAATTTTTGCGTAATTGGTTTAAAACTGTTTTATGGTCGATATTTAGCCCCAGGTCGATGCTAAGACTATAAAAATCAACATAAACCAACTTCAACTTCCATTATTTCTGTGATTTTTTCGACATTTTCTTCAACATCAAAAATGCCTGAACGGAATCGACGAAATAAAAATTGCACATAATTAGCTTATTACAGTATCGACACCATCAATACAATTCACAACTTCAGCACCCAGGCTTGTATTTTCGTCTTTATCAAAGATAAACTGTAAAATGTATTAATTTTTTTTTTTGTTGACTTTCATTGTTAACACCCTGTAACTGGCAGCTGAATGGAACAAACAAAAAACAGCTAAAGATTTTTTTAGTGTGAAATGTCAGCCTTGACAACCAGCATAAACTTTAAATTGTCCGACAGAAATCTACCATCTACCGAGAAAATAATGGATTTGTTGTTGGATTTTCTTTGAATATCAAAATAACACCTCTGTTTGGAAAACCCTATACATATGTACATATGTGCATTATCAATTAAATTTCACTGCAAAAGTATTTCAAGTGAATTTCGAAGTAGGTTTGATGTTATGTGAAATTTTTTTACTTTCTTAAGAATTAGATCTGAAACGAAACACTGCAAAATACAGACGACATGCATACTCACATAAAAAATATTTAAAACAACAAAATTACATGCTAGTGCTTCTGCTAGTTGGTTTCGCTTTTCCGGTGTCTTTTTTTCAATACAGAGAACAATAAGTTCGTATGTTTACCAATGAATGTTTATGCATCTCATTACAGCATGGGCCATCACCTTGCACCACAAATCACTCTGAATTCGAATTAGTACAGGCATAAATGCGTACTTCAGTAGAGGTATATAAGAAAATATGAATGTTTTTTGAGTTTACGAAAATTTTTGGGCCCATGTAAAATGTTTCCAAGTCTAACCTCCACAATAACGAAACAATTTTATTTTACCGTTTGTTGACACCAAAGTTTGCGATACTCCACCATTATCGGCTACGTTTCGATTGACCAAACGATGCTAATTTGCATCATAATCACTTAAACTGCGGTAGTTGTGTGTGAACCCAGAGAGCTTGGCTAACAGCTTGTATTCAATTTTGTCTTTGAAAAATTTAGGTTATATTTATGGTTTATTTACATATACATACATATATGCACGCATACATAGGAACATACCCGTATAAATTAATTGATTCATTTGTACTTTCGAGTTCGATTGTGTTTATTGATCGCTTAGCATTTTCTAATAACGGTTCTGTTGTTCACAAACTTAAATTCAGATTCCCAACGGTTGTAAAAATATAGGAATTGTAAAACAATGTAAATGTAAGCATTCGCATGAAATACTAGAAGTTTTAGTATTTTAAATTGATTAAAGCCATCAATAAGACATCGAAACTAATATAAATAAAGGGTGATCAGATTGGAGGTATTTTTTCCAATAAGGGTTTTTGACAGATCACGCGTGACTATTGTCAAACTAAATACATAATTTTTTCAGTATTCATTGACATTTCATCATGGAAAGCCTTACGCCTCAACAATGCTTACAAATCGTCGCGCGCTCAGACCAACTTACGGTGTTCAGCGCTGAGACCCATTTTTGGCGTAATGGCTACGTCAATAAACAAAATTGTGGTATTTGGGCTAAAGAGCAACACGAAGCTATTCAATAACAGCTATCACACCCATTGAAAACAACCGTTTGGTGCGGCCTATAGACTGGAGAAATCATCAATCCATATTTCTTTAAAGACGAGGCTGGCGCCAATGTAACAGTGAATGGCGAATAGTGAACGCTATCGCGCAATGATAAACGACTTTTTGAGGCTGGATATTGAAGCCCGTGATCTCCACAAGATTAGGCACCAACAAGGCAGCGCTACTTGCCATACAGCCCGTGAAACAATGGATTTACTGCTTCGTTGTTTCGGATTTATTTCACAATTTATCTCTCGTCTCGGACCAGTGCAATGGCCCCCAAAATCGTGTGATTTGACACTTTTGGAGTTTTATTTGTGGGGGTATGTAAAGTCTAAATGCTTTGTGGATGAATCAGCTTCGATTGAGGCATTGAAAGTCGACATTACTAAAGCTATTCACGAGAGACCGACCGAAGTGCTCCGAATTACGGCGCAGTTACGGCCAACATTTGAAAGGGATTATCTTTAAAAAAGAAATGTCATGAATAGCCGACACAAAAATAATAAAGATTGCCCAAACAATTTGAATTTTCGTTGTTTTATTTCAGTTTAGAATCCGATACCTCTGAATTGATCACCCTTTATGTCTTAGTGTGAATGTTTGCTACCTTTTTGTCTGTCCGGTATACACTTCTGCATATACCGTTCAAACGATTGCGGTGTAACTTTGATGGATTGTTACAGGTACGCCAGGGATTGGTTTATAAATTTATTTGGTGGTGTTAATGGTGTCACTCGCTTAATAAAAAACTTTACTCGTGCAAAAAAAAACGAGCGTACATTCACATATTTCTTATACAGAGCTTACTTAGATGCGACATACTCTGAATAGTCACAAACAAGAAATGGGATACTCTATTCCTAGACTCACCTTCGACAGATTCTTCAAGACTATACAGATGGTTCCAAACTAGACAATAGGTTTGACTATGGATCATTTTCAAAGAAATTAGGACTTGAACTATCAGGCAGAAGTTCTAGCTATAAAAGAAGTGGCTACATATCAAAATACGCATGCCGTAACAAAAATCGCGAAGGATATCTCGAAGATCATGGCTTGCATAACCGGCCATTGGCTATTTGGCAGACATTCTTTCTACGAATATTGTAGAAGTTGTAGAGATGAGGAAGAAGAAGAAGAAGAAACAGTTGAACACTTCCTTTGCAATTGTCCAGACTTAACTAAAATCGGGCAGGCTTTCTAGGTAGATAATTTTTCAATCATCTTACAGAACCGGATAAGACCAATCCTGTACTTCATAAGAGCGACAAAATGGTTCCACGAAGAAAAATAAATGAGGTTTCCGTGTCGCACAGTGGTATCACAACGGGCCTGTAAGGTCTAAGTGAGTTGATCGTACAGACCGACTACCGCCATAACCTAACTTAACCTACTTACATGAAAAAATTACTTTAAATACCCTCTACTATAGTTCGGCAGATTTATCACTATACTTGTGGCAGGGGCTAAGTCCAAAAAGGACGTAGAGAATGCATTGCTTGTAGATAGGTGAAGGACTTAGCTCCTCACATTGACATTGGAATGTCATTGCATCAGCCATGAAACACTAAATCATAGAAAAAGTTGTTTCTAATAGCGGTCACCTCTCGACAGACAGTGCCAAACTTCCGAGTGTATTTCTGCTATGAAAAAGCTGCTTATAAACAAAAATCATTAAATAATCAGCCGTTCGGAGTCGGCTTAAAACTGTAGGCTCCTCCATTTGTGGAACAACATCAAGACGCGCACCCGAAATAGAAAGTGAAGCTCGGCCAAACACAGCGCCAATCTGGGATGCATACAAAAACTCTATCTAGGTAAGCTTATAATTGCTTATAAAACCCGAATGAAATGTTTAGGACCTCTACAATATGAGAGGTTAGAATGTCTCTCGTGGTTAGAGCTTTAGAGCTTCCCTTGGTTGGCAACATTTTGGTGAAAACACATTGAAACTCTATATTAAGAGTTGATTTTGAACGCTAGTGATTATAACGTTCTGTACAAATTCTTATCTAGTTGCCTAAAATACAGGGGGCTTAGGTTGTATAATGAATTCTCGTAATCTGCTTGTTATTTGTTGTGTACTGATTAATGTTGAAGAACAAAAACGAAAGAAAGCAAAAAAAAAAAAAATTGCCACAATATTCTGTTTTTTTATTGGGTATGTAAATAAGTTTCTGCCCTCGCAAAAGAGGTGTCGCCGCCGATAATATTTTTGTGCTCGCTCTAGTAATATACTGGTGATATGAAAGTACACATGTGTTGGCATTCGTTTGAAGCGTAAAGATCCTTTTTTATCTGACATCAAAAATGTCTACGTTCGTCCCGAAAAAACAGCATTTGCGGGAAGCCATGCTTCATTATTACCTTTTAAAGAAAAGTGCAGCTGAAACGTGTCGCTTATTCAATATTTACGGTAATCACGTTCCATCAAATACAACTCGTAAAGAGTGGTTTCGACGCTTCCAAAGTGGCAATTTCGACGTGAGTGATAAAGATCGTGAAGGGGCACCGAAAAAATTCGCAAATACTCAACTAAAACAATTATTGGATGAACCCTTGATGATATGTCTAGAGAGTTGAATGTTGACAGATCAACAGTAAATGTAAGTGTTTGCACGCGATGGGAATGACCCAGAAAGCAGGTAACAGGGTGCCAAATCAATTGAAGGAGCGGGATCTCGAGAGATGTTTGGTGACGTGTGAGATGCTTCTTGAACGGCAGAAAAGAAAAGGGTTTCTGCGTCGTATCGTCACTGGCGATGAAAGATTGATCTATTACGATAACCCCGAGCATCGAAAATGTTGGAGCCTGCCAGGTGAACCAGGTTCATCGACAGCGATAAAAAATATTCATGCTTCAAAGGAAATATTGTGCATCTGATGGGATCAGAAGGGTGTCATCTATTATTAACTCCTTTAACCATCTAAAACCATCACTGGCGATCGTTACAGACTGCAGCTAATTCGTTTGAATCGAGCTCTGAAAGAAAAGCGGCCGGAATGGGACTGAATTGGCTCCACCCGCCGTATTCCCCAGACATTGTACCTTTGGATTACCATTTGTTCCGATCAATACAGTCAGCCCTTATATTATTTGAATTTAATATTTAATAAAGAACGGGAAAGAAATGGTTCGCTAGATCCTTAGGAAAAATAATTGCATATTTCAAATTACCTGGACGAATTATTCCTTTGACTGCATTGGGCTGCAAAAATTCGGTTTTAATGGTGCCATTATCAAAATCTTTTAAAGACTTATAATGGTTACGCAATTATTGAACCGATCGGACTGTTGCAGTTTGTATGCGTAGATTTCAATAGCTTCGAACTGTTTTATTTCAACTGGTCGAGGACCATCAATTTATCTTATCTTAAACGACGTGCATTTGTGGAACAACATCAAGACGCACACCACAAATAGGAGGAGGAGCTCGGCCAAACACCCAAAAAGGGTGTACGCGCCAATTATATATATATGTATATATATACACGACGTGCGATCAACTATCTCAATTCGATGAATTATTTAACTCCCTATTTATTAATTTTCGTCTCATTAGAAAGGATTTTTAAAGTTACACTCACTGTACCCACTTTCCATTTAACGTAGCCACAAAACTTCAAAGAAATTTTTCTTGTAGAAACAACTTTATTTTATGGTTTTGGTAAATGAAGTTTTGTTTCGACCGACCGTAAACACTGTACTTTGCTTATCTTTTTTTTCAAGACTAACCACAAGTAATTTGAAATAACTTACTACTTACTTATATTGCTCACATTTTATTTTAAGCTTTGATTTGTGCACCTCGAACCGTGCAAAAGAAAAAATCGTGCGTTCATTTGCGTATGCACTTTTAACTTTTTTTGTAAAAGTAGTTCAAGTTGCTCACTCTTATACAACAACAAACTGGAGCATAAAGCGTTCAAAATATACGTTAGACCAATTCAGTACATCGGGCTTGCTCGAGTCACAATCAATGCGGCAGTATTGCAAACCGTCAAGTTCGTTGTAAAAATGTTGGAAATTTTTCAAATTCCAATTTTGACGCTTCATACATGCAAAACTGTGGAAAAACCGGCAGCAGCAAAATTTGTGACGGAAGAAGAAAACTAAGCAAAAGTAAGCATTGTTTTAATTTTTTATCAAATTATAGCGGGTGAATTTTTAAGAGCTATAGGAAAGTTTTTCAAAAAAACACACGTAAACTTCAGAAAAATGCATGACATTTTTATTTAAATCGATAGTACAGTCCATATAATATAATGTTTGAAGATTATTTCATGCAAATGTTGACCGCGACTGAGCTTCAAATGGTCCTTCCGCTTAGTTCAATTTTGGCATACTCTTTCCAATGTTTCGGCCGGTATCTCACATATAAATGCTTTAATGTTGTCTTCCAATGCGTTAATTGAAGCAGGCTTGTCTGAATAGACATGAGCTTTAACATAGCCCCACAAAAAATAGTCTAAAGGCGTTATCCGCACGATCTGGGTGACCAATTGACAGGCCCCGAACGTGAAATAAAATGTTCACCGAACTCGCCTCTCAACAAGTCCATTGTTACGCGTGCTGAGTGGCATGTGGCACCGTCTTGCTGAAACCACATGTCATGCAAGTCAAGCTCTTGCATTTTGGGCAAAAAAAAGTGGGATATCACTTCACGGTAGCGCTCACCATTCACAGTTACGTTACGATTCGCAGCATCTTTGAAGAAGTATGGTCCAATGATACCTCCAACCCATAAACCGCACCAAACTGTGACCTTTTCTCTAAACATTGGTAGCTCTTGCAATTCTTCTGGCTGATCTTCACTCCAAAATCGACAATTCTGCTTATTTACGTACCCATTGATACAAAAATGAGCTTCGTCGCTGAACACAATTTTTCGATAAAAAAAGTGGATCTTCGGCCAACTTTCCAAAATTCTGCGTTGCGGTAGGTCATTCGGCTTCAATTCTTGCACCAGCTGTTTTTTGAAAGGCTTCACACCTAAATCCTTTCGCAAAATTTTCCACGTTGTAGAGTAACAGAGGCCCAATTGCTGCGAACGGCGACGAATCGATAATTGATGGTCATCATTAACACTGGCCGATACAGCTGCGATATTTTCTTCAGTTCGCACTCTACGTAAGCGTGTTGGTGGTTTGATGTCTAATAATGTAAATTTGGTTCTAAATTTAGTCACAATAGCTCGAATAGCCGCTTCAGTGGGTCGATTAAACTGACCATAAATGGAAGAAGCGCGCGATAAACTTTCTTAACAGAACACGCATTTTTATAATAAAATTCAATGATTTGCAAGCGTTGTTCGTTTGTAAGACGATTCATAGTTAAATTATAGACCAAACTGAAGATGTTTGACAGTGAAACAAAACACGAAACGTGCGTCAGCTGTTTAAACCACCTGTTTAAGTTTAAAAGATAATAGCTAAAAAATCACCCGTTACTTTGTTGTGCTCAAACACACACGGCCTCGCACAAAACTTTCCGCTGGAAACTTGAAACCTAAACTTGAATACTAAATCCCATACATTTGTGTCAACTTCTGGAGTACCACAAGGTAGCATTCTTGGTCCTATCTTGTTTCTACTTTTCATTAATGACGTTGGTCGTTGTTTCAAGTATTCGAAATATTCACTCTATGCAGACGATTTGCAACTTTTTCGTAAAATCTCCTCTTTATCGGATGCATTGTTGTTACAGGAAGACTTGAATGCAAAACAAACTAGGTCTTAGTACTAGTAAGTGTTATCACATAAGGTTTTCCAAGACCATGAATCCTCTTTCGTCAACTTATTATGTTTTAAATGTAACTCTTGCCTCAGTCAATGAAATGCGTGATCTTGGTGTTACTTTTGATTCGTCTTTTACGTTCATTATCCATATTAACTCTATTATTCCGAAGGCATATGCCAACTTAGCTTTTTTGCGATGCTATGCTAGTGATTTTAAAGACCTATGCTTTATAAAAATTTCATATAATGCTTTAGGCCGTTTGAAGTTGGAGTATGTCTTCGTTATCTGGAATCCGATGTATTCCTCACATTCCTCTTAGAATTGAAAGAGTTCAATGCAAGTTTGTTCGGTCTGCTTTTCAACCTTTACCTTTTGATAAACCCTTGCCATCCTACAACGCTAAGTGCATGCTTATCGATGCTTTATCACTAGAGATCCGACGACTTGTTCAAAGCTTACTGTTTATATACGATATAATATTCAGTACTATTGGCTGTTCAATTCTACTCTGCCAAATAAGTTTCACTTTTTCTAATAGAGTAATTCGCTCTTGTAATCCATTTTATGTTGAAGTTCTCAGATCTGATTACTTACTTTATCAAAAGCCACTTTCTTGTTTGATACTTTGATACCTTGATTTTTTATTCTTTAGTGACAAGCCTCTGCCACTGATTTCCAAGTTAATGAGGATAATAATAATAATAAATATAATATTTGCCGTTTACACCCTTTGTTGTGAGTTTCGCTGAGCTCCTCCTCCTATTTGTGGGATGCGTATTGATGTTTTCCCACAAATGGAGGGGCCTGCAGTTTTATGCCACCGCCCAATGACAGATGTTTTTTTAGGAAATTTCTCATAGCAGAAATACACTCGCAGGTTTGCTATTGCCTGCCAAAGGGCGACCGCTATTAGAGAAAATTTTGTCTTAATTTTGGTGTTTCACGGAGATTCGAATCAACCTTTCACCGAATGCCGAATGGTAGTCACGCGTCAACCCATTCGGCTACGGCGGCCGCCACTGTTACATTTATAAAAAAGATATTTATTAAGATCGCTCTTCGAGCAAATGCAAACCGCGCAAAATATCCGCAATATTTAGATTAAGCATCAAAAGAGTAGCAGGGTATTTTCAGATTTGCCAAAGAATCTGGAAAATTCTCACAGGACTAGCTATCTCTGTCCCTGTCTCTATTCTATGCTATCTCTTTTTCTCTGCTTCGAAGCAATGGGGTTTTTAGCCTGAGTGTTTTACGAGTTACCAATCTCTCCGAGGATAAGATGGCGGGGACACCTGTTTAGACTGCCCAAAGAGAGAACAACTCGAAAGGCAGTTGAATTACGCCCTTTTGGGGGCCGAAGAAGAGGACGCTCCAGAAAGAGATGGCTCGAAGACGTGGAAGTTGACCTTGAAAAGCTAAACGAGAGGCTGTAGAAGGAGGTAGCATTAGTAAGAGACCAATGGCGCAAATTTGTGTATGAAGCAATAGTTCACCAAGGACTGTGATGCTAAGAAGCATATGAAGAATCTCTCGGTGTTTCTTGGCTCGCTTATTTTCAAATTTCACAGGGTTGCAGTGCCGCAGCAATTATTGGGTAGTACGAACAAGCCCATCTTTCGAGCGACCAAATAAGTTGGCCCCGAACCAATGCAGGTGCCATCAGTATTCAATCACTTTCTTTATGTATCTGAAATATCGCTGAGAGTTGCCTCACTTGTGTGTTGAATGAGAATAAGAATAAGAATAAGAATAAGAATAAGAATAAGAATAAGAAAAGTGATTTACTAAGTCAATAGTCTTTTAGAAATATGAAACAAAAGCAGAAGCCATAATTGAAACAGTAGAAAAAGTTATTGACAGCATTGTTTTGTGGGGTCCCTTTAAAATCCTATATAAATTTATGTATGCATGGCGCAAAACTAATCATCTAAATTTGTTTTTAGTTTGTGTAGCGTTTTTATTTAATAACAGCAATAAATTTAAATATTTTGTTCATACAGCTTGTGGAATTTTAATATACAAGGTGGCGCAAAATTAATAACCCAATTTTGTTTTTGAATTACTTTTCTACTGAATAATATAATAATATAAAATTAAAAAAAAAATAATAATAATTTTGGGTAATGGAAATCTTTTTTTTTTACCTTGACGCGCTCCATTGCTTTTCTATTTGTAAACTGCAGCTGCCTACTTCACAAGTGTCAAATAATATAATTCACGTATGACGCCATTTTCATCAATTATACATTTTCCGATAGGGTGATTAATTTTGCGCCACTCTATACATACATATATCGCTCATCTACTTCAATAGTGTCATAATAACAATGTTTTTATAATAGGTGTGCAGAAATGATCACAAGCACTTTTTTTATATGTACTATGTAAAATATTCATGGCGATATCTATTAAAAGCATCTCATTAGATGAAATTTTGTAGCTGTTTTTCTCAACATTTTGGTTTTTTGACTTATGCCACTATCGAAGTAAATGAGCGATGCGCAACATTTAAACTTACCTCGTATCATCGAACATCAAATCAATTTTTAATTTGTAAACAGAATTTTTGCTGCCACTCGATGCTGCTTCCAGATGATCGCCGTCTAAAAGCCGGAAACCGGAAGAGTTGCTGCTGAGTGGCTTCCGCGCACACGTAGAATTCATTTTTGAAATGGGCACAGTATCCATCGTTTTACAAGTTACCATCGCTGGCAGTTGTTGCACTTGGTATTACGTGTTTTTTTAAGCAAAGCACCAGCCTTGCATTTTTGTATTTTCACTAAACCTGTTACTTATTTTATTTGCGCAGACTGTTTCGCGTTTTGCATTGCCGCTGCTTAAGGTATTTTTTTTGTTTTTATAAATTTATGAATACGTTGCAAATTGTTTTATTAGATACTTCAAGTGTGGAGTAATACGAGGATTGGCGAGCACACCTATATGTACATACATATGCACAAATTTACATATTCACCAAGAAATATTTGGTAATCTAAAAATTCGGTAACAAACTGCCGATATACACGACCGTTTTAAACTCGATTATCTAGTGTAATATAGGAGTGTATGTATGTACCATCTAGTAATAATATGGCGTGCATTTAATATCCTTCATTGGTTATTGCAATAACACACGAACAATAACGTGGACGAAGCAAGTGGAAAACTCTCAAACGGTAGCAAAGTGGAAATTGAAGGTGATGTTGAAGGTAATGCGAGGAAGGCAATGTGGTCTGATTGGTTGGAATGGACGAGGTGTTTTTTACGCAGAAGTAGCAATTTAAACGAAGTGGCCAGAATTTATCAACAGAAAGGACGCCACATCTTTGATGCATCCAACGTGCAAAGCTGACCTTGGCACTTGTTTTGGTATCAGCAAAACTCTCTTAATTACTTAAGTTGAAAAAGAGAATTTTCAATATTCTTTACAGATGTTTAAATATTTTTTTACTGATTATTATTTTTCATAGTTTTAGGAGTATTTCTGTGCAAGTCGATTGTAAAAATTTCCCATAGATACAAAGTTGTGGTAGAAAATGTAACTGCCCGACGAAAGTTTGATGCGCGCAGGTAGCTGCCTTTCGTTTGAGGCATCTGACCGTTACTACTCGTTTTTCTCGAAACTACTTTTTCCGGCACAGTCTGCATGAGAACTCATACAGTTTTTAATATTTTTTGATGCGGTTTGTTTTTATTTGAAAGTGTTTTATCTGTAGTCTTTCGAGCCGGATTTTTGATATTTTTATTAAAAAAATTTTCGAAATTCAAAAGTCCGGCCCGCCAGACTATAACTTCAACTTTATTTTACAAGAATTTTTTTTTACTTTTTATAGATCCACTAACATTTCAAGGAGAACTGAGGGACAACGCGTGGAGCAACTTTTTTTCATTGTACTTTGGATCACGTGATTTTTTATATACTAATTTTTGTAAAGAAAGATTGAAATAAAATTTTTTATAATGTTTAAGTACTAATAAACCATGTATATAAATTTTTTATATTTATTTATATTGTTATCCCTTCTAAAAACAGTTTTTTTCGTTCAGCGCATTTTTGGCGCTGCTAGTCGTATGTAACCCATTAAACGTACATCAATATATGATTCCATCTAACGGTATTTAGAAGCAGTAGCCGAATGGGTTGATACGTGACTATCATTCGGAATTCGGAGAGAACGTAGGTTCGAATCTCGGTGAAACACCAAAATAAAGAAAACGTTTTCTCTAATAGGCAAGTAATGGCAAACCTCCCAGCGTATTTCTCTGCCTTTTGGAGTCGGCTTTAAATTGTAGGTCCCTCCATTAGTGGAACAACATCAAAACGCTTACCACAAAGAAGAAGAGGAGCTCGGTCAAACACCCAAATTGGGTTTATGCGCCAATTTTCTTTTTTACAGTGGCAACGAATTGATGAGAAACGTGTTCTCTGAAAGCGGATACAATGAAAAAATCAAACATATTGGAAAGAATAATAAAAAAAAAAAATAATAATTGGCGCGTACACTTCTGTTAGGTGCTTGGCCGAGCTCCTCCTATTTGTGGTGTGCGTGTTGATGTTGTTCCACAAATGTAGGGACCTACAGTTTTAAGCCGACTCCGAACGGCAGATATTTTTATGAGGAGCTTTTTCATGGCAGAAATACACTCGGAAGTTTGCCATTGCCTGCCGAGGAGCGACCGCTATTAGAAAAATGTTTTTATTCATTTTGCTTTCACCGAGACTCGAACCAACGATCTCTCTGTGAATTCCGGATGGTACTCACGCACCAACCTATTCGGCTACGGCGGCCGCCTAGGAAGAAGAATACTGAGAAGAATATTGGATCCAGTTTGAAAAGAACAGAGTCTATGTTCGCATCAGATATAACAGCGAGCTAAAAGATTTCCTACAAGCGGAAAACGTTGTGCGGTTTGCCAAATCACAGCGCTTTCGATGACTAGGACACGATTGCAGAACGCTAGATGAAAGAATTCCTTGCAAAGTTCTAGATGGGCGCATGCTTGGTGAAAAGCGAAAAGGTCTGTCGCGGAAGCGATGTCTAAACGACGTCGAGGACGATCTAAGAGGCATAAGAGTGGCCAATTATCGTAATCTGGCTATGTACCGAAATGGATGGAGAAGAATTGCGGAGGGAGCTAAGGCTCCCAACGAGCTGTAGTGCTATGAATGATGATGATGATTTAAAGCTTAATAGTTTGTGCTGCTGAGTAAATACGTTGATGAATGGCTTTGTACAAATTCTCCAGATAGCCTAATGAATTTCAGACCAGGCCATTTTAATGATTCGAATTAAAACTTTTTTGTCTTCAAATTGTTGCCCGTTCTCATAAACCTTACAAGCAAGCCATCCTCATAGATTTTCAATAATGTTTAGGTCGGGGGAATAAGGTGGCCATGCTAAAGTTTCAACGTTTTCGGTTGCAATACAAGTTTGAACTACACTTGAAGTGTGTACGGGTGCATTTTCCTGTTGAACTGTTGAAATGATCCAATTAATAAGTCCAAATGTTTCACAAATTTCGGGAAAGATGCCGCGCTTTATAGCTGCTTCCTCTTCATTTTGTAGTATACAATTTTCGATTTGAACGCACCATAGTACGTTATTGCTCCCTTTCCATAACGCCCCCTTCATGGCTGTGCTGTCAACTCAAGTACTTTTGCTTCTTTCTTACTTCATGGAAATAGTAATTGTACCCATTCGGCACACCCAAATTGAATTTCTTTTCATCACTAAATATTACTTTTTTCCATTCTCCGGAATCGTTATTTGTAACAGGACTCCAAGCCATGTGACCCCTTGCAAAATCGAGGCGACGTTCTTTGTGAAATGTATATATATCTTTTTTTTTGTAATTTTTTATGCTTGAGATGTGGCGCTTTTAGAATAACCCTTCGAACGGTGGATCTGCTTGTTGCAACATTTGCAATTTCTTTAGTTTTTGCTGCAACCATAAGGATTTTGCGCATTTCTTCGGTGTCAGGCCATCACAGTTCTGCTTGGTAATTCTTACCATAGGTACCTGGTTTCATCCGCAAAGATCCACAGCGTGGTGACTTCGACCAATCTCTTTGGCAATTTGGCGATTTGAAAGTCCCTCTGAGGTCAAGATATCGATTTGTCATTTTATGCGTTCTGCTGAACCTTTCTGATTTCTAATTTTATTAGTATTAAGAAGTTTTCGACCAAAAAAAAAAATTAATACTTAAGAAAACGATCCCGCTTTATTGTGCAAATAATGTGTGCTAACTCGGCGCCTCTAGTCAAGTGAACCAATAAATCAAGCAAAATAGTACAAATACTGCTGCGAAATACCGTTAGATGGAATAATATTTTGATGCATGTTTATTTTCGCATAAAATAACCCTTTACTTGAATTATCAGAAAACCTTGGATTACTTGTTCAAATACAGTTGCTTTAATACTTATTTGCTTGCATTAATATTATTGCCTCTAATCAAGTGAACCGGACTGTATGCAGGTATGTACATATTAAAAAGGATGAGGAACCTGCGTATACTCAAATGCGCTTACATATCGGTAACCATACGTACACTCATACATACATAGTGGTCGGGTTTAGTGCATATTTGTAAAACTGACTTTGCAAGGCTTTGGATCATACGTGTAACGATTAATTGAAAAAAATTGAATTTTTTTTTTTTTTTTGTTACAACAATTTGGTATATTTTAATATTTTGCCCCCACAGCGCAGCCTTTCTTATAGATTATGTAAATTTGAGTTGTAGTTGTAGCAAATGCAAAAACCATCGAGTCATATCGATGACATCTCCTACATTTGGGCAGCTTTTCTTCTTTTATTTTCCAGCTTTTATTGTTGGAAAATAATTTAGAGATACTTTCACTATAGCATAAATGCTTGTAAGCATTTATATATGTACGCCTCTAACACTGTGCGTGTAGGCGTGTGTGCGTATGTTTGAGAGCCCGAAAATAACGCATGAACGAGCGCGAGTGCACATTTATGTGCATAAAAAAATTGCTAAACTATACAGAGTACTCAAACTTTATATGCATACATAGGTACATACATGCATTATATTATATTTTATGTGCACACGAAATTTTGAGAGTTTTAACAAAAGGAAAATATTGTCATTTAAATCTTCATTTATAAATATTTAAATGTTTTGGTACTTGCTTTACCAACAATACAAAAAAAAAATACATAAAATTCCAGCATGGGCCGTACTGGTTTCCAAAGAGCAACGAAACTAAAAAGTTCATTGAAAGAGGTGCACAAAATGACCCGCTCAAATGCCACATAAAAGCTAACAGTTTGTTTAAATGCTAACAAAAAAAAAACTCCATTCAGTTCAAAGTGGCACAAATTGTTTTCCTAAAAATGTTAATTTTTTCCTTATTTCAAAACAACGGCCCGACAAACTTTATGCGGTATTCATTTCTCATTTAAGTCATTAAGTATATATGCAGGTATGTATGTAAATATACATGCATATAATTATCGTGGCATATGGTAAATATTATATTATATTAAAATCAAGAGTTCACCATTTCAAAATACTTTAAAAGGCAGTATTTCAGCGAAGTGTTGTAAGATTTTCTTTGCGAAATTTTGTTCACCCTGTATCACTACTAGCACATACATACACACATAAGTAATTTAAATTGAAAAAAGGCATGTAAGCGCGTTGACTTTTGATAAGTGAAGTGGCTATTGCAGAGGTTATTATCAGCCATGACTCGATGAATCTGACTTTGTTGCAGACTTTGCTACTAAACTTAAATGCTGAAAATTTTTTTTATTGTATGAAAACACTGAACAACTATTTACACTTTAGTTTTGTTATGTATGACTTTTCACAAATTTAATTATTGCTTTTTTTTGTTTATTATTATTTTATGCTCGCTAACTACTCAGCATTAAGTTGCTTAACAGTATTCACAAACACCAAACGTAAGAGCAATAACTATCCAATTACATATATATGTATGTTAAACGCGAATTTTACCGACACTGCTACCGATGAAGTGATGCGTTGTGGTGCATTGCTCCAATGCGAATGCGCGCACGATGTATTGCCGATGAGCATCAAAGGCAAAGAGCAACTAAGCCACACATAGCAGTCAGACGTTAGAGTTGTTCAAGCATCTAACTGCGATGGTAAGATAGACCTACATACATACATACATACATATACATGTAAGTGTATTTACATTGCTGTGGATTTGAGATAGTTGCCCCGTTGGTTGAGCCATGCACAAAGAGTGGGCAGTGGTCATCGGGTTGCTGCCGAAGATCTAGAGAGTGGGGAAATAAATAGCAAAGATAGTAAAGCTACAGATAAACTTGTGGCAGGTGGCATGAAACAAGGCACATTGGGAGGTAGCAGCGGTAGAGTAGCTGATTTGAAATTTTGCCATTTATTTATTCTCTGAATTGTAAAATTTTGTTAAAATTACACTAAACTGTCAAGCTTTGTTTATAAATGTGATATTCTAGGGACATAATGTCACTTGGCATGAGCTGTGAAGGTAAAATGATTTTGATGCCTTCAATTTGGAAGTTCAGTGGTAGTTGGAAGAATTAAATACAATTTCTTTATAAGAAGTAAGGCTGTATGTGTAAGACTTTTTTAGTCTGGAAATTAGTGGAAATTACAAAATTCAAAATCAATTATCGTTTATAAAATGCAAACTTAAAACTTGTAATTTGTTGCCTTCAAATATTTATCTATTACCTACACATAAATATGTGGAAAAATAGAAGCACTCAACAATGCGAAAAGCAAGCGAGCGCGAAATGTGTATATGTATGTATGATACATAAGTACATAAAAGCACAACAACAAGCACAAAATAAGGTTTAGTAATGTGCGGTACACATTATCCCCGAAGTTTGACCGTAAAAAAAGGCTTGTAGCGGGCGCGAAATTCAACAAGGAAGCATGGAGAATAAAAAGCTTTATTACTAGGTTGTTCAATAAGTTTTGCGGATCGCTAAGGAAAACACAATTTTATGGTTTAAAGTACACTTTACTATTCAGTATAATCACCCTGAACATCAATACACTTGCTCCAACGAGATTCTAGTTAATAAATTCCATCCCTGAAGTGAGAATCTGGAAGGGCTGCGAAATACGCTTCCACCGCTGTTATGACCTCGTCATTTGATGAAAAATGCTCCCCAAGCATGCATTTTTTTTTTGGTATGGAAACAGATTGAAATCGCAGGGGCGGTGAATACAATGGATGCTCCTCCAATTCGTACTTTAATTCATGGATTTTAGCCGATGTGAAAATGCTCTTGAGACGCGCTTCATTGTCCTAATGAAAAAGAATTTTTTTCTTTTGCAAAGTGGGCCATTTTTCACGAATTTTTTCTTTCAGCTGGTCTACAAGATTGCAATAATATTCAAAATATATTGTTTTACCTGTTTGTAAGTAATTCACAAACAAAATTGCGTTCCCATCCCAAAAAAACTGATCCTGACAACTTCTTGGCCGATTTCTGGACCCGATTTCGTTTCGGAGCCGAAGAACCAGGTTCACAACACTCTTTAACCTCTTGTTTTGATATAGGATCATGGTGATAGACCCAAGTCTCATCCATGTGATGAATCGAAGCACAAAGTCCACATTATCTTTTCGAAAACGCTCCCAATGTGGCTGAGAAAGTCGCATTCGAATGTATTTTTTCCATTCTTTGCGAATGCGGCACTCATTGTGCACACAGTAAAATCACTAAATCACACACTAAATCTCTTTCCATCACTCAATGATTTTCCAATACGATATCCTGTAATTTTGTAATATCCTTGAATTTTGCCGTTGTAGAAAATACTGCCACACGTCCATACTAAATGGGTTGTAAACAAAGAATGAATTGACAGATTGAAATGAAACTTCACAAACGTTCATATGAAGAATGTACCCACATAACAAAAATCATTTGGACTAGTAGCAACGCCTTCTCATATCGAACCGCAAAATTTATTGAACAACCTAGTAATACTAGCGAGAGCTAACAAAAGAAACAAGTGCAAGTGGGCAAAACGACGGTTTGGCAAAAACCTGATGCTAATATTTCCAGGTTAATATTTTGCATTAAATTGGTGAGTGTAAGCCAGGACATCAAAAACTATTTTAGATTGTCTAATGAAAGCCGACACTACAGACCTCTGATTGCTTAATTCTTTTAAGCTCTCTCCTATAGAACCCACGAATGATATTTACATTGCTTTTTTACATCTTCAACATTATTATTTTTTGTTTGATTTTCTCATTTCATTTAACAATTCTTCATTCGAATTCATTTTCCTGTCCCGCATCACTTACCCTGGTCACGTTATGCATGTCCTAGAGGCAACGTTGTATCTTTTAGCAAAATAAAAGCTACTTAAAATAATCGTTATCCGCTTAAATTTCCATCGTTAAACTGACAATGCTTGAATATCTATTGTTCTTATGTATTTACAGCTCCAACATTTTTTTTGAGCCGACTGTTGTGCATACAAAACGACGTTGACGGTACAAATATATCGATTGACTTGACTTCAATTTCCGCTATGCACTTTCAGTCAAACTCGAATATGACCATGGGCTGTCGACTGGCAAAAATGAGCGGCCGCCACACTCGTGCACAAGACAAATTTGGGCAAAGCTGTCGAACTTGATCGGTAATGTGTACACCATATAAGGTTTCAATGCGAAGTATGACCGCCGATGTTATTTACGACTACATCTAGTCGCCTTGGCAGTGAATTCATGAAAAAGATAATGGTATTGCGATCCTTAAACTAATAGCTTTGATCAATAATCTTGCGGGACTACTTTACATCGATCATACATTTTCGTTTAGACCGGCCGAGTGTTACATGGCAGCTTTCTTATGATGGCATTTGCATTGTAGGCCTTTAATCCTTCTCACCTTCATTTTGAGTTATTCCATGTCAAGTTTTACCCACACCTTAACAAATCGTAGGTAGGTATATTTCTGTGGGCGCCGCAAGGTATAGAAAACTTGAAAAAAAAACAGTTGTAGCCGTTGTGTGGCATCCGCAACCAACCCTATTCATGCTTAGTTGCTCAGCATTTGTGCTTGTACATATGTACATAAGTTCGTATAATCGCTGATACCAATTGTCCGCCTAACCAACTGTCTCGCGGCAAAAAGGCAAAACTTTCCATTTGAGACCACTTAAAACCTCCAGTTATCATTCATCATCACAATTCGTCTTCAACTGCCAAATGAATATTACTACAAAAAAGAAAACAATTATGTATTGCTTGCGAGACCCAACGAATTACTGATAATTATCAATAAGTGACAAAAAGTGCCAAAAAAGTAAAATTTTAAGCAGCAATAAAACTTAAGAAATAATTCAGTTGCTTAATTTAACATTTGAAGCTGGTGAAAACCGTCAAAATTTGCCAAAAATTGAGGTAAAAAATTTTGAGAAGATTGTGCCCGACTTCGGTGGTCAAAGAATTCCCGTAGAACTTTAGTTAGCTCCATACACAGCACGAATTCATAAGTACATATGTTTGTAAGTAAATACCCTGCCGGCAATATTTTGGTCGACTACTAAAATATTTAGCTTACTTATTACAGTTAACTTTTAAGTGCCTTGAAAATCATGCAGAAGTCATGTAGAGCTCAGTCAAATACGGAGAATCTGTATTGTCATAATACACAGGCAATTAGAGTACTAACGTAGAAAAACCGCAGCAGGACGAAAACTGCATATGGTTTTCGTAGGTCTAGAGAAGGCCTTCGATAGGGTACCTAGCCGATTGGTATGGCGGTCCTTAAGAGGCAAAGGAATACCAATATAATACATCAACCTGATTTAAGGCATGCCCCACAAAACCTCCACGCACGTATGCACACCTGACGGACTAACGCAAAAGCTCCCAGTAATGGTCGGTATCCACCAAGATTCAGCACTCAGCCCGTTGATTTTTAGCATTGTTATGGATCATCTGACAGCTACAGTTCAAGACAAACCTCCATGGAATCTCCTTGCGCGGACGATATGGTCTTAACTAATGGAGACCTCGCTTGTCTGGAAGAAAATGAACACGTGGAATGAAATACGTTATTGACAAGCAACGGAATGCGCATAAATGTGATGAAAACCGAATACTTGCACCTACCGTTCGGCAAAGAGGAAACAGATTAACGAGGGGACTCCTATATTAATGGGCAGCCAATAACAGTAAGAACAAATTTCAAGTACCTAAAATCGATTCTGAGCGAAAATGTAAGCATAGATGAAGATGTGACACACAGAGTTAATGCGGCGTGGTTAAAGTGGCATAGCCTGATTGGCGTCTTATATGACAGGAAAATGCCATTCACGATTATGGGAAAGGTGTATAAAACCTGCGTGAGACCAAAAGTGATGTACGGGTCACAAGCTAAACACAACCAGAACATGCACGTGGCGGATATGCAAATGCTTCGCTGGGAAACAGGAATAACGCGCATGGACAAAGGCTAGCTAAGAGATGGTACGGACACGTAATGCGTAGAGACGAACATCATATCGAGCCATAAACATAACTGAGCCAACAAGAACTAGAGGAAGACCACAATCGACCTGGCTAAATACGATACAAAAGGTCACAAGAGAGCAGCAACTTGATGATGTGAAAACGCAGGTCAGAGAAACCTGGCACATGAGGACAAGGGGGCCGACCCCGAATAGAGACGGAGCAAAGAGAGAAGGACAATACACAAACAAAAACGTTATCTATATTAATATACTAATATATGTACAAAAAGGCGTAAAATTAATCATCCAATTCAGTTTTTGAATAACTTTTTTATTGAATAAAAAGATGATTTTTGACATCTCTATTTTGACCTTTACGCATTCCACTGCTGCTCTTTTCTGTATACTGCAGCTGCTTACTTTGCAAGTGTCAAATATTCGTAAGATTGACGTAGGATACCATTTGCAAAATTATAAATCTTCCGATAGGGTAATGAATTGTCAGTCATTCAGTCATCTAATGATGAATTTGTCCTATTGGTAATTCATTTAATTTAAGAGGGGTCCTTTCCAATAAAAATAGGTATAAAGCTATGATTACCACTCTAAATTTCAGAACGTTTATCATAAAATAGTCCTGGTCAATTTATTAAAAAGTAACTAAGCCCATACAGAAAACAGAATAATTCTAAATAAATATGACATCTGCATTAAAAGAAAATAATAATTTTTCTGTTGTTTTGTTTTAATGTAGATTAAATCAATAATATACTTAGACTTTCTTTTATTTTTCATTACACTACTATTATTATTAGAAGGCCATTACCCACTGCGACCAGAGTTGATCTATTGTGAAAGGCCTATTTTTGTAACCCTAGAGTTTTAGGCTTTTTAAAAATTTTAGCACAATTTTGGGTTTGTTGTTCCAAAGATTGCATGGAGATACTACGATACCACCAAGATGATGAAGTCTCTGTCTGCCCAACGCAGGACATTCACAAAGCACATGTTCTGAGCTTTCTATGTCCATTTCGCGAAAGCGGCAGACATTGCATTGGTCTCAGATAGATCAATATTATTTAGATGATACCTCAGGCTGCAGTGACTCGTAAGATATCCTGTTAAAAGACGCAGATTTACTCTGCTTAGTGAGAGAAGCTTGTCAGATATTCCTTTGTTGGGACTTAGGAATAGTTTGGCTTGACGCTGACCGGCACAGCTTAGCCAGTGTGCAGCAAATTTTCTTTCTTCCCATTTCCTAAGGAATTCATTAATGTGGCCTTTTGTGAGTCCACAGAAGGCTCAGGACCAGTAAGTTGCATATTTGCTCCTTGTTTTGCAAGGTCATCAGCCATTTCATTTCCCTCATGCCCTTCATTTCCCGGAATCCAGCCTAGTGTTACTATGGTGAGGCTTCCTAACGTGTTGAGAAGGTTTAGGCAATCATTTACCTATTTAGGGCTTTTAGAGCCGCTTGGCTATCTGAAAGTATGTAGATGTGAGTACCTCTCATTTTCCTGCTAAGGCATTCTCTCACACATATTTCAATGGCATGTATTTCTGCCTGGAATATTGTTGGGTAGAGTCCCATCGGAATCGATGTTTTGAATTTAGGCCCATTGATTCCTGCCCCTGTTCTACCGTTTTCCACTTTGGACCCATCAGTAAACCATAGCTGAGAGCCAGGTTTGAAAGTGATAGAATTAGTTCTCCAGTCTGTGCGTTCATGATTTATAACTTGGAAGTACACTACTAAATAGCTACTTTGCGTACTTTTCTGTTACCTTTAGGCAAGCAGGGGACAACGTTTTGCCCTCTTTCTCAATCCTTCGTAAATGCAACCCTACGTAAGACAGTGTTAAAAAGACCTTGTCATTACTTATCTAACCTTCTATAATTGAATCATGTATTTT
>JAYXIM010027292.1:0-74220 GCA_037575425.1 Anastrepha fraterculus
CTGTTTCAATTCAGGAGGAACTCATATCCATTTCTGTGATTTTAAAAGCTTGAAGTCATATTTTTAGCGTATGCAAATTATGGTGGCAAATACAGCCGTTGAAAGATACTTAAGAACGATGCGTTGACAATCGTATATGCGCATCCTTTATAAGGTATGCTGTCGTAACGATAATTTTTGCACTTGAATATATTTGTTCACATTCATTGAAATGCGTTCATTTATTTATTTCCCTTGAAGGCTTCGCCGTGATTTTTTGCATTTTAGTAGAAGCACTCAAGAATGATAGATTTACCAGGTTTGGTCTTTAACTATGGTGAAACAAAATATTGTGAGAGGAACTTCGGCTGCAACAGAAGATTCAGCCGAATACTGCACGATCATTTCACATGTATTCCCACACTCGTCCACTCAGTCGTTGTGCAATACCAACGAAGCAACATGAGCGAAGACTGTGTTGATTTGTTTCCGTATATCGCTAACACAATCTTATGGACAGCCGTAATTTGCACGATAATTTCACGTATATGCACGCACTCGTCCAATCAGTTGTTGTTCAGACGTCAACGAATGTTTCGTTGATTGATTTTTTTCGTATGTCACTAACACAAATTAAATTTTGTTAAACACATCCCAAGTGACGTCAGCCCACCAGCTGATTCCCGAATTCGCTTATAGCCATATTTCGCTGATATTTTTGTAAGAAATATACTTAAGATGGATTCGGCCTTTGCTTAATAGTAAGTAATATATATGCTCACTCAAGTAGGACAAAGCCAGATGTCGAACGTTGCCGAACGCGGGGGCCGATTGTGCTCTTTGTCGTTCGTTCCGCGCTCTCGCTTGCAGTTCAAGCACATTAGCTTACATTTGCTTGCGTACGGAATACATAGATTCGTATATTTGATATGTCCATATGACTTGTATGCATGTTTATATACATATATTAGTATACAACATATCTTATAAGGTATATGGTAAATATTACCATACATTTTTTCCTTCATATATAATAATAATAATAACATTAAAACAACAGGTATTATTAACAAACTTGGTTTTATTTTAAATTCTTCAAGTGAATCAAATTAATAATAATCAATAAGAAGGCATTTGCAAATACAAATATGTGAATTTATATATGTACATATGCGCATATACATACATATATACGCTCACTTATGTAGGAGAGAGCAAGATGTCGAACCGTTCGTTTGCTTTGTTTGCTTTGTCGTTCCGCGCTTTCGCTTGCAAAAATAAAGTATCTGGAGTATTCCTACAGCACTTGACTTTAGGTGGAACGATTCAATAATGTCGAAAGTGAAAAAATTCACTTCAGTTCTTCGAAAAGCAATCATAGAGTTGTAAAAGACCGGATTATCCTACAAAGCTATTTCGACACAATTAAACGTTTCAAAAACGTTGGTTTTTGATGCTTTGAAACATTTGTATGAGTCGAAACGCGTTTTCCGAAAAAAGAAGGCGCGAAAGACTACTAGCCAGATTGATAAGCTTTTCAAAAACAGATTCCCAGGAAGAGTGCTGCTGACAACTATCGAGAAATTTTCTTTCACCTGGAAAAGCCAATAACGAAAAGAAGAGTTGCCCTTCGATTGGCAGAAGCAGGGCTTCACGGTAGACTGGCACGAAAGAAGCCCTTAGTAGCAGCACCACAAGGACAACGCCGAATTCAATTTGTTCGAGAACACATATCCTGGACTGAAAATCGGTTATGTTATATTTTATTCAGCGATGAAATTGGTCCAGCTGATAAAGGACGTACGTCCGACGGCTAAAGCGTGCGGAGGCTCAATAATGATGTGGAGCTGCATTCAGGAATGAAGGTAATATGGATGCGGGGAAGTACGTTCAGATACTTAAAATGTATTGCGGAAATAGAATGTGCTTGAGTTATAGGTATGTTTTAAAAAATGAAATGTGAATCAGTACTGTGCATGACTGTCCCGAGCATTTATAACACCTTGTGAATAAATTTTCGAACATCAGAGTACTGGGGTATCGTATGCCATTCCTCGAAAATAACGTTTTTGAGTTCTGCTCGAACTTTTAAGAGTTTTTTGCAATTTCTTCTTTAAATATGCCCACAAATTTTCTATTGGATTGATGTCAGGGCTTTGGGCTGATGCATCCAATACTTAACTGCAATAAAAAGTAGCCATATTCTGACCATATGAGCTTCATGATTTTGGTCGTGGTCCAGATGGAATCTAAACTGAGGTTTGTCGTCTACAATGCAGCCAAATTTTGTTGTACTATTTGTCAAATGGCATTGCAGAATATTCAAATATTGTCTTGCATCCATCTTGTCTTCTATAAACACCAAATCAACCATTCCCTGTAAGTTGGCCACATTTCGCTATCCGCATAATATCCATCACTGAAAGTTTGCTTTTAATGCCGGTCTCCACACTCTGTTGGGTCCATAATACGTAATACAAGATGAGTTTTAGTGTTATCGCAGAAGTGTTACATCATCCCAGTGGATATCTGGTTGAGCCTAGGTACGTTCTAGCCAAATATAACCGCTTTTCAATGTGCTATGCGGAGAATCGGCCCAATAAGAGCAAAACATCCACTTCTACATTCTTTATGGCTTCTCCCAGAAGAAGGATATCGTTATTGCATAAAGCTAGAACTCCATACCAGTCCTTTCAGGCTTTGTGCTTTTGGAAGTTGTACAGGCTTTGCAGGCGTTACTGGTATTAGAAGAAGTACTTTTTAGTTGCATTTAATAGTAACTTTCATTTAATAATATTTTTGCCTAATTATCAAATAAAATACTGAATAAATATCAAATAATACAAGAGTTTAATACCAGAGTTTACTCTGCTACCAGCCGTCAGTAATTGACTGAAAACGCCACATCCCGCGATGACCAAATAAGTAATAAAGTAAAGGCGCCAACTCACAGCAACAACACGCAAGGCTTCCGTGTTTAATCGTCGTATTAAAATGAAGAGCGCGCCCTAATGCCATTTATTCATTCATAGACTGGTTTTAGCAGCACAAGCGTTTCCGGTTTCAAAAGTATAACACATTTTATTGGCAAGGTGCCCAGTTTGTTGTGTAGGCGAGAACGGCTCCTATGAGCGCTTGCGGCTAGGTGAAGTTGAAATGACCCTGCCGGCCACTCAGCTAACTTTTCATACACTTTAATCTAACTTTTTCAATTTCTCAATTGGAGGTGGTTTACTTGGTTTTTACTTGGCTTACTTTCATGCAGGCGATGTCCTTGGCAGTAGTCAATTGTTCGGCTCTGCATGACTTTTCAACTAACGTAAACATACATAGTTGCTTAGAATTTAGCTAAAAGTTTATTTCATTTACAGTTAAGTGCAGTGTTTATTATTATTACGTTAAGATAAATAAAAGAAAAATTGAAAAAAAATCAAATTTTTTTAATCATGCGAGGGACAAAAGACCAGGAGGCCGATGTGCAAATCTCCAATAAATCTAAATCTAATCACGCCAATCTATTCTTTAACATTATTTTAGATATCAAAAGCACAACTATGTGGATTATTTCCACAAAGCTTCGGCTGCAGAGGCCTGCAATAGCGCCCGTTATTCATTTTTTTGTAGTGCCACTTCCGAATTCGCGAATAATTTAGTTCGACCAAACCAAGTAGAAACTATAACCAACTTTGTAAAATGAAAGAATGGAGAAAGTGTGAACGTAGATGACAAAAAAGTGATGCGTATTGGCGCTAACATCCAAAAACCGATGGATACAAACAATGCCGTCGTGTGAAGTTCGTATTTGAACGCAAGAACTGCGCTTGGTTTCACACAACATTCGACACAGAAGAAAGAGAAGAGATTGCGGTAGGCAAAATAGAAATAATTTATGCATTCTATACACACACACACATACACGCACCTAAAATCAAATATATTTTTAATCATAATTAATAGTTATTTATGCCCAATTCCATTGCTTTACTTTATTCCTGCCATTTGTGGACGCTCTTACAACTCAGAATATAAATTAAAACGAATATTATTATTTTTATTATTTTATTTATTTAAATGAACTGAATTCTTAACTCTTTTTAATTTCAATTATTTTTTTTCATCCATTTTGTCAATGAAAATGCTTAATCCCAAATATTCTAATAATAAAAAAAATGTATTTGTTATTCGTATTCTGTGAATCAGAAAGAGAGTCACCATTGAACAGCAGGTATTGTTATGCCAAATAAGGGTACACATGAAACTTTTTTTAAAACCAGTAGGTTATTTATCAGTGATTCTCAAATATTTGTATGCGCGGTGGGCATGTCTGAAGTTCGATAGAGAAGGGGTTAGGTGTAGTCAGAGGCCCGAAAAAATGAGCATTTTCAATCAATTTTGCTAGTCAATTGCTTTATTTTACAAACTGTTTCGACTTGACTTAAGCAAAATTTCAAAAATAAATTAATAATTGTAAAAGTTATCGGCCGTTTCTCCAGAAGTCCCTTGCGGTGATCATCACAAGTCCTTGGAGATTCATCTAAAATCAATCAGACAAGAGAAATGAGTTTTATTAATAGATATTCTTGAGCCTGATAAAAGTTTTTAATTCAAAATTAATAATATGGCGGCCTCAGAAAATATTTTTCAGATTTTCGAGAAAAAACTGACAATTAATTGTTTAAGAAAAATTGAAATTTTTGAAAAAAACCTTCGATCAGGCACGAGTTGTTTATGGTTTTCAAAAGCAGTATAAATTTTATTGAAATCTACCAAGCGGTTTTTAAGTTACCAGTTTTTGATCACCAGTTCAAAAAAAAATAGTTTTGAGAAAAACGCATTTAAAGCTTTGCGCCGAGCGCCCTTTGTTAATAGTTGAATAACTCGAAAAGTATTTGGCGAATTCACTTAAAATTTTCACACAATATTTTTAAGACATTATACTTTCAGAAAATGCAAACAAAAAATCCAAGTTTTTGAAAATTCTGCCTCCCCCCACCCATTACATTTCATATTTCCACTTTTTAAGGTAACATAAAACTACACCAAATTTCATTAAAGTCGGAACACTTATAATATTTCCACCCACTAGCGTAGGTGGCGCAGTAGTTGTCCAATTTTCAGCATATTTCTGATTTCTTTTCTCTATATTAAATGAAGTGTCTATAGCGAAATCTACCCATTTTCGGCCGCCGCTTTGTGGCGTCGCGTAACTGTGCGGCAGCCGCCAATGCAGGGACATAGGTAATTATTAAAAACAAGAGAATTCTCCGAATCGTACATAAATATGTATAATAATAATATGTGGTTGTGTTTAGGCCAGCAGTAACGGTAATAAACAAAGGTTGTGTAGTACTTTCGCTTGCTTGGCTTGCTAAATGGAATTTCACGTTTCGGGTCACTGCTATTCGGGTTAAATGCGCCCCCGCACTCAGTTACATTTACATTTTCGATACACAACAGCAGCAAAGAACAGTAACAAAACAACGTAAGCAGCATTAAAAACTGTTTAGACACATTAACACCATCAAATAATTACAGTATTTTTAATAGCGGTGCGTAGCAATCATAATCGCATACATACACATAATTACTGTGCTAATGGGTTAAACTGACCAGCATTTCCAAATTCTTTAATTGCTCTATGATTTCGGTTTCCTAGGGTGGTGGCTAATTTTATGTCAGAAATCAAAAGTCAAGTCTACAACTGATATTCAGTGTGAAGCCTATGCCATTTGTTCAATATTATTTAAGGCTTTTTTCACAAAATTTAGTGAGTAGAATTGAATATAATAACCTTTTTATTTATATTTACAGTTCACAATATTTGCTTACAGACTAAAAGAATGCATACATACGTCAATGGCCTTAAAGGTCGTCTGCCGGAATATGCGAAATATTATTCCTTATCATTAAAAGCATTTCTTTTCTCCTCTTTCCAATTTAGTAGGCTTGCACATATGTAGCTCATAAAATCTAGGCATACTTGAAAGTGACTAAAAAGAAAGAACCAAATTAAGAAAGTTTTTTATTTTAAAGAAAATATGATTTAAAAAAGCTGGCCTGTTATGAGTAAGCTTTGAAAAATTTTATAAGGGGTCTATCAAAAGACGCGCCCTGATGTTGTTTTAAAATAAAACAAGTAAAAACTCAAAATATGGATCTTATAAATTATATGTGAAATATTACTTAAGGGGGTAGGGTTAGTCAGAATTTGCAAAAAAAATAAATTTTTTTTTTTTTTTCATTTTCTTAAAGTATAATATCTTAAAAATATTGTGTGAAAATTTTAGGTGAATCCGACAAATACTTTTCGAGTTATTCAACAATTAACAAAGGGCGCTCGGGCGCTCGATAAATCGATATAAAAACTTTAAATGCGTTTTTCTCAAACCATGTTTTTTGAACTGTAACTGGTGATCATTGTAACTTAAAAACATAAAAAACTCATACCTGATCGAAGGATTTTTTTTTCAAAAATTTCGATTTTTTTTAAACAATTACTTGTCGGTTTATTTTTTCTCAAAAACTGAAAAAAATCTTCGATCAGGCACAAGATTATGTATTACTAAAACTAATTTCTCTTGTTCGATTGATTTTAGATGAGTCTCCAAGGTAAATCTGCAGGTGGATCAACATCAAGACGCGCACCATAAATACGAGTAGGAGGAGAACCTTTGCCAAATATCGAATACTGGAAGTAAGTCCTATATACATATATATTCACATATATATATCGGGTATCCAACTATTATTTCGCCAGCCAAAACTTTCGTCCCAAACTTGGATTGGTAGCAGCTGTTATAAGGGATTTGTCATACACATTGAAATATTTTAGAAGGCAAAACAATAAATGTATTTTTTCCGTTTTTAGTAGAAAACACCAAGCCATCACTGCCCACCGAATTGAGAGTCAATCTTTCAGATCCCACACAAATGCATGTTAGGACATTTACACACCAAGAAGAGATAGAATTTAAAATAGAATAGATGAATTAAATTTTTGATGTCTCGACGTTCATTATATCTTTTTTTATACTTTTCTCCCATTTTTTGTGACACTTACTCATATTACAATAAAATAAAAATTTTAAATAAAAGTTAAATACATCTTAACGGTTTCTTTGAAATTTTACGTGTGTCAAATCTTACTGCATGTTGTTAAATTCCCTTACGGCACGGAATGATTTGACACTTTTCTCTGTTTCGAACGCGTGAAGAAGACTTATGGGACTTTCTATTACTGCTTGGGGTTATAAATGATTCCAAGTTAAAAATTTAAAGAGCAATACCCGCTATAAAAGGTTTAACAAGTTGTTAAATTTTTATTGAAAATTGCAAAAATATGAAATACCTATTCACTCAAATCGATCTAAACCCACAACTCCATGGGACTATCTAACACCAACAAATATTGCCTGATGAGGGAGAGTAGGCGCGGTTATCATCACCTCTAGATCTAACCAACTCTTGAGCAAGTTTTAAAAAATTCACTACAATTGCTATAATTTATAAAAAGAGAGGAAACTATAATCAATCTGGGCTAAGATTTCGATGCTGATAGCTTAAAACAACTAGTTATTACCAATTTTTAATTATACAATAATTAAATATACAAGTATTAACTACAACTTTAATGAGATGTGACAACATTTAACTGACTAAAGACCCATCGAATTAAAAAATAATAAATTTCCATCATGTAAAACATGTTTGTGCGCAGTCAAAGAATTAATATAAGTAAAGATATGTTGTTAACAAAAATAAGAAAGCAGCCCCAATTATAAAAATCGCTAATTATAGCGATAGTAGAAATTCACAGGAAACATATATACAAGGTGGCGCAAAATTAATCAGCCTATCGGAAGATAAAAAGGGCCATGAAAAAGTTCCTCATAAAAAATATCTGCCGTTCTGAGTCCGCTTGAAACTGTAGGTCCCTCCATTTGTGGAACAGCATAAAGAAGCACGCCATAAATAGGAGGAGAAGCTCGGCCAAACATCCTAAAAGGGTGTATGTGCCAATTATAGATATATATATATATGTATATATAGGAAGATGACATCATTTTTGTAAACGGCGTCGTATGTTAATCATATTTGACACTTGTGAACTAACATAAATAGCTGCAGTACACAAACAGACAAGCAATGGGCTGTGTAAAAATCAAAATAAAAATTTCCATCACTCAAAGTATCTAATTTTTTATTTAGTAAAAAAATTATTTAAAAACAGAATTGATGATTAATTTTACGCCACCTTGTAGAAGCAAACTGAAATACAATACAAACGTAAATATAAATAGAAATCATTCAAAAGAAAGACATAAATTTTACAGCAGAGCCACCAGGTTCAAACTAATTATAGCTTCAGTGACTATCTGAGAAAAGAAAACGAAATATTTGTTCGCCACGAGTATAAGAAAAGCATCTATATTTGAGATTGTAAATCCCATAAAGAACTGCAAAACAAATATTCCATAATATAATTCCAAATAACGACACCCATCCCTAAAGAACTCGTACCTACTGGCAACCTTTCCTTTTAATTTAATTTTTAGTTAAAAAAAAATTTTAATTTGAATTTTTTTTTTCTTGTAAAAACGTTAAAAGAAGTGGAGCTATTTTTTTATGTCTCAAAATTATTACATTTTCATTTTTAACTTTTTTTGAAGTTTATTTTATGCTAAAAAAGTTTAAACACACATTTGTAAAATTTTTTAAATTTAATTTTTAATAATTAATATCATTTTTAATAAAAAACAAATGTTGGAAAAAATGTGTTTGGTAATTTTCTTGCAAGTGGCAACCATTCCTGGGGCCGGTCGCCGCTCGGCAAACAATGGCACGCCTTCGAGTGCACTTCTGCCGATAAAAGACTCCTAAAATAGCATCTGCCGTTCGGAGGCGGCATAAAATGGATTATAGGTTTTTCCATCTGTGGAAAAACACCAAAATGCACACCAAAAACAGGAGGGGCAGCTCGCCCAAAGGCCCAAAAAAGGAGGTAAGCGCCATTTGTATATATATAAATTAGCACCTCTCAGAGTTACTTCTGAATTGAAATGGACAATGAATTAAAGCCAAATTCTTTATGGAATTCATTCACTTCGTGCGGGATTGCTAACGTCATACCAAGCTGATATGAACAATGAGAAAATCGCCAGCTATCTTCTTAAGCTCAAGCTCGTAGCAGTTGAGGTATTCAAGATACACTGACTTATACAATTTCATGCCACAAAACACTTGCAACAACTTATGTTTCACAACTTATCCTTCGGTAGAGTAGAACTTACATTGATTTTGTGGCGATTTCTTCAATTATAAACATTTCGGTTGCGCTGATCAGGGACTAAGTCGAGCTTCTATATAATAATACTTTATTCTAAATCTTTATTGCACTCTAAATTGCTAATTTCTGGCATTTCCAATATTTAAAAAGCACGAAGACCCGGAATATTTGGGTAAAGGTTGGCAACTCTAGTAAGTATGTATGCACATTTAAAAAGGCATCTCATGGTTAGCTCCTTTTTTGCTGTGCTGTGCTCGTACACACACGTGAATTTCGCTGAGATGCCATTATTTAACTCCCCGTTTGTGTTACATGGCTTTATCTAAAGGCAATAATGTGTAGTCTAATACAAGTAAATATGTGTGTAGGTACTTGCATGCAACATACCCACAAATAGACTTATATCCAAGTGCTTAATGCTAGAATATTTTCTATACCATCTGGTTTTGGCTGCAGCTTCAATGACCTCAATAGCAACAGGATTGGATTGAATGGCGATGACCCACTTGAGTAAGAATACACAGTTATTGTTAGTCTATTAACAGGAACGCCAGTAAACTTGTTTTTTTCTGTAGTGAGATATTTTAGATGTGGACGGAGAAACGTACGGTTTGCACAATTTATTATATTTAAAAGACGGATTTTTATGAAGGAATGATCCAATTGCTTGCGAAGGAGGGCCCACAATTTTGAAAATTTATTCCATCATTATTCATGCTTTACGTGTAAAATGTTATCAGTTAGGGGCTAGTTACTACTAATAGCAGCAAATTTATAAAAAGCATTCTGATTCTGTTCTCTTATAAAATACTTAAGCAAATTCGTTTATACCGAAATTTCGTTTAAAACGGAATACTATTTGTAAACACGACTTAATCTTCGGTTAAGGTGAAACAAAAATTGTCTTTGTAAACAAAATAATTTATATGTTATATAGCAACTTAAGAGCAAGCAAGCCCAAGTTGTACGCATAGATAAACCCGCACGGTTTTCGCACTATTGACCAATTCGCAACTGCGGCATGTTCGCAGCCAAAGTGCACCAAAGTTCTTTGGTTGTCTAGCCATCGCCTTTTACCCGAAAAAGTGCTGCTGAATTTAACAATTCACCAAATTCTTTAGAATGTACGTTTGGCTTTCTGCCACAGTAAGCCTTAGTGTAGATATGTATGGCTTTTTTACCTTCTACTTTCTTCTACATAACGAAAAAGTCTGCAAGTTATTGATGATCTACACAAATTGGGTGCTCTCTAAGTTTATTACCCTGATTTTGAAGCTTTTGACTCAGAATTTTAAGACGGACAGCTAAGTTATCCGGTACTCAGTTTCAGTCCCTTAGAGACCCCTATACGGCAGCTCTTTCCTTATTTCGAAAGAAATACGGACTGATGATGCCGCCAGTGTTCTAAGAACTTCTGCTTTCTCTAAACCAGCCAATATTCCTGACTCCTTAAAACAGCCGAAATCTAGTAGTGTTCTTCAAGTATAGGTCTTCGCAGTCCTGAAGGCATGGAACATGCTTAGGAATCGCTGCTGCGAGGAAGACATAAATATCTTTTCCGATAATCAAGCTGCTATCAATTTCCAAACTCGTGGCGGTGGTCACCGGTCACTAGTTGATAGAGAAGCATGCAGACAAGCTTGGACCTCCATACAACTCCCATTGCAATAGCTGCGGGAATCATGCAGAGAAAGAGGTTGTTGCACGCTTTCTTTGCGAATGCCCGGGTCTGGCGGCTAGGCGCTTGAGGTTTCTTATTGTACCTTTCGGAGATAGCCTGAAGCAGTTCTCCAGCCTAGATCCAGCTTGCCTCCTTCACTATATCAACAGCACTAGATGGCTGTAGATGGGGTTCCTTCCTTTAAATGGTGTCTAAATTATGGTGGTCACCGGTCACTGGTTGCGTGTTTAATTTTTTTTTAGCATAAAATAAACATAAAAAAATTTTGAGACATAAAAAAATATCTCCACTTCTTTTAACGTTTTTACAAAAAGGTATTCAAATTTTATCTAAAAAAAATCAAGTTTAAAAAAATTCAAATTAAACGTTTACAAAAAAATTAAAAATTTAATTAAAATTTAAAATTTTAAGTTTTTAAAAAAAATTTAATTTAAATTTAAAAAAATCGAATTAAATTTTAATTTAATTTTTTTGTAAACGTTTCATTAAATTTTTTTTAAACTTGATGTTTTTTTAATTAAAATTTTAATAACTTTTTTTTTTGTAAAAATGTTAAAAAAGTGGAGAAATTTGCTTTATGTCTCAAAATTATTATATTTTTGTTTTTAACGTTTTTTTAAGTTTATTTTTATACCATATTATTATTGGTAAGATTTTTTAAATTTAATTTTTAATAATTAATTTAATTTTTAATAAAAAAATTATATTTTAAAACTAAAAAATTAATTTTAAACTTTTTAATAATTTTTTTTATTTAAATATTTAAATTAAAAATTTTTTAGCATAAAATAAACTTAAAGAAATATTTAGGACAAATTTATATTTTATTGCTGATATTTATTGGGAAAAAATTTTATGGTAATTTTCTTGTAAGTGTCATAATGAGATTTCAGTAACTTTTCGAGTTATATTCACTTACATATGTACAGCGAATCAGTGCAATATACCTTGCGTTTGCTTACGAAAATAGTTACGTAGCGCCGTAAGTGCACTGCAGTGGGTAATTGGAGCTAAAAATGGTGATTAATTTCCAAAAGCTGTTAGTTACGTAAAAGTAATTTTTGTGGTTAAGTATTCATAAAAACCGCTACTGCAATTAGAAGCATTTGTATGTTTTTTTCATATCATAAAGAACCAAAATGTGGTTAATTTCTTTTTTTTTATCTAATTGAGATCGAAATATCGACACATAAATGTAAAAAACAAATAAAAGCAATATTTTTTTAAGTTTAAACTTTACTTAAAATATATAATCTACTTCTTCTTCACCAAAAACACACAAGAAAAGCCGCAAACAAAAATTCATCGTGTAATTGTGCAAAGATTCTCGAAGACTTTTTAAATGTGCAGAAAACCCAGGGTGAAAAGTCATCGTGTACGTTGGCTCTTTATCCCCAAAATCGACATAAAATACCTCAGTGTGCCTCGGTTCGATCGATTTGCAAGTCGGATGGGCCGGTGCAATGTACACAAGTTGACATTAAACAAATCTAGTACAAAACATTCAGAACTTTTTACTTCACCTAATTTTGTAAATGTAAATATATACCCTATCATACCTAAAAATATGTTCCAATTAAGGTGATTCGTATCAATATCCAAGACATTTTTATTAATCCATGGTAACGTAGCTGCATTCAATATTTTACTGCAATAAACGGTCGCTGTGACCAGATGAAAACCGGTTCACCTGCACAGGTTACTTCTAATGACCAACTTACGAGTACATACATACATACGCACATGCCGATGTATGATTTTCATATGCTCAGTACTGCATACTCTTGCATGAACGCTCGTAATCGAATTTTTTAATCGCGAAAATGTACGTTAGAAGCAATTTTCTCCATTCTTCTTGCTTCTCTTAACAGTAATTTAGCAAACTGCATTGGACGTATATTCTGCCGTTTGTGTTCTGCTCGTTTTGTTGGCATCACTTTAGTGCCAAGAAATATGTAGCACATCCATACCGGATTTTAATAGGCTGAGTAGCAGCTCGCAAATACAGTGGACGTTCGATAGAAGGAATCTTAGTGAGCGCCTAATTCGTACAAACGAAAAATTCGTAAAAGGACAATTTTTCTCTATCTACATATAATACATCTTTATAAAACTCAATTCAATTATAAAACTCAAAATAATCGGCTTGCAAAAGCTAGACAAGCTTTCGGCGCTCTAAGCCTAGTATGGAACTCACGCGTCATTTCCCCTCGTACACAACTGAAGATCTTCGAATCGAACGTAAAATCAACACTGTTGTACGGATACGAAACGTGGAATGGCGCACCAAAAGAAACAGAAAGTGCAAATGTTTGTCAATAAGTGCCTTTGCCAAATCATCAAAATCTTCTGGCCCAATACAATAACAAATGACAACAAATGATGGGGCACTTGACACAACAGCACCCGATCAATACAAAAAGTTGAAATTAGATAGGCCATACACCACCAAACTACCCAGCGAAGTCGCTAGACGAGTCATTACATGGAGAAGGCAGCTGGAAATCGAAATGAAACGGAACGATAGGAACTTATACAAGTATATATAATATAATACATAACTCAAGGTATTAAGTTCGTAAAAAAATTTTTACTTTATTCCAACGACAACAAAATTGGTTTGATGACTTTTTTTAACCTATTCCTTGATTTTAAATTTAATTTGTAGAACTTTTCGATTTCCATATTTCACCGAGATAATCTTAACTAAAATTCACTTGTTGGGATTGTCCGAAATCGTCAAATTATTTTCCAAAGATAAACGCTTCTGTACTTTCTTAACTAAACAAGGTAGAACCGGTCACACCAAAAACTATTTTAAACTAACTTAATTCAAGGTCAGTGGTTAGTTGGTTGGTTGATTTAAGAGGTGATTCTGTAAGAATTCAATTAGCGCATTTCGTTGTGACAACCTCGCTACCAACGTCCTCGACTTCCATAGGGCAGGGCATTCGCAGAGGAAGTGGAAAATATTTTTTTTTTCTCTGGTTGATCGAACTATGACAATATAAAAGTATATTGTGAGGGATACCCATTTTCGCTGCTTGCTCACCTATGGGCCAGAAGCCGGTTACCACTGCAGTGAGTCTGCAGACATTCGTTCATTTCATATTTATCCATGTTGATGTTTGTTTGTGAGGGTCATAATATTCTATTATCTTTGCATACCGTCTTATCCCTTCATCTACGATCCACGATTCGTAGGTATTTTGAGGAGATTGCATTCTTGATTGTACCCAGTGGTGTGAGTACAGATTCTGCAAGAATAGCTTATTCATGGCAGATGCCTCTCTTGCCAGTTCGTCTGCTTTTTCATATCCTTCAATGTTCCGACGTTCCGGGACCCAGATTATGGTAACGTTACAGTTTTCGCTCAAGGTTTTAAGGATATTTCTGTTTTGTTCCACCAGTTTAAAGGTTGCTGCAGTCGAATGCAGGGGCTGGATTAAAGAGAAGTCTGCGTTTAGTAGCCTACAAGAAGCCCAAAACTTCTCCTATTGACAATACTTCCGCCTGGAAGATGCTGCAAGTATTAAGAAGACGCACAGATTCTTCAATTATAAATCTATGAGAGTACTTACCTGTTCCTCCAACACCACAATCCCTTTCTTGAACCATCTGTAGGATTGTAGTGCCGAAGTTTTTTAGTCCTTCATCCCATTTCTGCCGAGATGCAAAGGGAGTGGCGAAATTCATATTGAATGTCACCATTGAGACGAGGTAATCAGTCAAATCTAAGGTGGTCAGTGATAACTTGATATAAAAAAAAAAAACATTTTATGCAAACGAACAACAATAATTTAACTACCCTTGGCTTAGCGAACACTGTTTTTGCAACGAGCGCCAAATTTAGAACGAAAAATTAAGCAGCGATAATACGAAAATTCATTAACGTTCATATTGAAGAATCAGCAGTGAGATAATTTTGAAGTTTCGTTAAATCAAAAATTCGTTATTCCGAATGTTCGTTATGCTGGCCGACCACTGTAGACTAGACAAATGCATGTACGTACATATTTACAGATTTAGAAGAATTAGGGCAAGCGATGACTTGAGTAAAATTCAAGATATATTTATGTGTGTGTGTATATGATATATGCATGAATCTAACGGCAATTATATCATATAAAAAAATATAAAAAATATGATCGTAACAGTAAACAGGGCGTCAGTTTGATAAAAAAATATTTGAAATGGGCGTGTATCTCAAAGTGTCCTATGTAAAGTGTGATCAATTTGTAGGTATCGGAAATTGAAATAAAACAACGAAACTTCAAGTTGATGGTAAGTAGCGCCGTGTTGTTGGTACCTAATCTTGTGGAGATCAAGAGCTTCAATTTTCGGCATCAAAAAGTCATTATCAATGCCATTAAGCCAAAAATGAGCCTAATCGCTGAACAAAATTCGGGACCCAAAATGCAGATTTTCGGAGAGTTTTTCAAGAGCCCAACGACTGAAATTATAATGTTTTGGAAGATCAACCGGCTTCAAATCTTGAACTAGCTGTATTTCATATACTTCCAAGCCAAGATAGTTGCGTAAAATTGTCCAAGTATTGCCATTACATCGGCCAAGTTGTTCAGATCGGCGCCGAATCAAATCTGGGCTTTCGGAAAAACTCGAATTGACAGCCGCAATATTCTCTTCACTTCAGACTGTAGGTGGTCTAATCGGTTAGTATCATACAATAATGTAAAATTATTCTCAATTTTGCCGATGGTTTGCCGAATGGCGCGTAAGTTGGTCTGAACGCGCGATGAACACTTTTCAGAGAACGTCGATTTTCGTAATATAATTGCAACGTTGTTGAGTCGTAAGTCTTTCCCTGATGAAATGTCACTGAATACTGAAAAAAATTATGTATTTAGTTTGACAGTAGTCGGGAGTGATCTGTCAAAAGAAACCCCTATGGGAAAAAGTGCCTCGAATCTCATCACCCTTTTATATGTAGTATATCAAATATATTTAAACTTTTACGGTGATTGAAATTAGCTCAAATATTTCCCCTTGATACTCCCATTGACCATTTTAAAGTGCAGGAAAGGAGCACTAAGAGTAACAAAGTGATTGAAAACATTACTCTATAAGCAAACACTACGAATAGCCCAACAATTTTGGGAGAACCTATATAAAGCAGCGATTCTAAGCTATCGATCTATATTTCCGACTGCATAGTTCGCGACAATTTATCGAATTTCGCCTTAGCAAACAGTTTATATGTAAGTATCATAGTAAAGTCCACACTCGACGAACAAAACTAACATTCAACAAGGCTCTCATCATGCCCGTCCTAACGTATGGCGCAGAAGCGTGGACGAAGACAGCATCCGATTAAGCAACGCTTGGAGTGTTTGAGAGAAAGATTCTGCTCAAGATTTGTGGGCCTTTGCGCGTTGGCAACGGCGGATATCGCAGGCAATGGAACGAAGAGCTGTATGACCTTTACGCCGAAATAGACATAGCGCAGCGAATAAAGATCCAGCGGCTACGCTAACTGGGTCATGTCTTCCGAATGGATACAAACGCTCCGGCTCCGAAAGTATTCGATGCGGTACCAGGAAGAGGAAGGCCTCCTCTGCATTGGAAATATCAGGTGGAGAAGGACTTGGCTTCACTTGGTGTGTCCAATTGGCGCCGGTTAGCACGAGACTGGCGCGCTTTGTTAAACTCGGCCAAAATCGCGTAAGCGGTTATCGCACCAATTAAGAAGAATAAGAAGAAACAGGTTATTACAACTAAAGTAGTTATGATACACAGCTGTCACCTACAAATCCATAGACTTTGAATGTGTACAGTTACGGAGTAAAAGCGAAGTGCATTCAATTGTTTACTTTGTTTACATTTCCGCGTACCTGCAATTTTATCGTTAGCGACACTGTGAGTACAGAATTCCATTGAGAATAATAGATTCAACCAAAGTTTTGTCAACATTTCCAGCAATTGATGCTTAAATAGTAGCTTCTTGAAAATAAAAGTAAAGCAATTTTTGATTCAGAGTTTATAAATACTAGTTTGTAAACTACAATAAGGAGTTTCAAAATTTTCCAAGTCAAAAAAAAAAAAAGAAACTGAAACTTATTGAATATAGCGACACCGAAAGTTGTTCACGAGTTGAAGAGGAATGTTTTATTAGCGACAAAGGAAAAAAGTAAGACAAAAGCTCATCAAAAATGCTGAAATTGTCTATTCCATCACTGAGCGAGGAATAAAAACAATTTTAATTAATTGTTAAAAATGCTTCATTACCTTCATTTTCATTTCTAGATGAGCGCTGATCACATATATGTATGTATAAATAGTTTAACTCCTTAAATCTAAAAATAAAAATAAATAATTGGTACGTACACTTCTGTTACGTGTTGGACCGCGCTGCTTCTCCTATTTGTAGAATGCGTAAATAGTTTTTATGAGGAGCTTTTTCATGGCAGAAATACACTCACTCAGAGGTTTGCCATTGCCTGCCAAGGAGCGACCGCTATTGGAAACAACTTTTTCTATCATTTACTGTTTCATGCACGGAGATTCGAACCAAGGCACTCCCGAATAGTAGTCACGCACCAAGTCATTCGGCTACGGCGTCCGCCCTTTTGTATGATATCCGATAAAATACGGCAACATTTCAATTGTAAATCAATCGGAGATTGCTTGGTATCATCAGCTTTCTAAGGACAGTTTCTAGGGCCCTTCTTCTTGGGCATTTTAGTAGATAAACCAGATTCTCAGTGTTGCTGAAGTTACAATGTCCCATGGATTGTTTAAAATTGATGATGAAGTCGGATAGTCATCAAACAAAGCGCTGAAAAAATTTATTGGATTACGAAATGACGTTGGCGGAAAAGTGTGGTTGCATTGATATGTGTAGAATGAAATCCGGAAATAACCGGTTACCAGTAAAGGTTTGTGAAGCTTTTGTCGGTACGCCTAAACCGAAGTGGTAGGAGTGAACTCCGAAGCCTTGTAAGGCAAAATATGAAGATATATAATATTTCCAAAATGCCCGCCTGGTATACTGGTTAAAAATGGTAGAGTTATGACAATAGATCTCTTCATCTAAAAAGTATCTTAAATTCCCAGAATTCGCTCTCAAAGAGAAAAATATCAAATAAATTATATGAAAAGCCAGTAACAATTTGCAAATTTTACGAACGGCTGATTGAATTGTTGGCGTAAAAAATCAAAAAAATTAAAAAAAAATTCCACTTGAGCTACCTCGTAGTAAATTAAAAAAAAAGAAGCAAATAAATGCAAAATAACGAGCTTGGCATCACATGATTTTATTCTGTCCACAATAATTTGTTCCATCTCATCATCGCTATCAGGTGAAGCACATTCCGTTAGCAATTGTATTTTTGTAGCAATCACAGCTTTCTTCATATTTGCCTTGCAAGCATAGAACAGAAAAAATACCTGCAATGCAACGGTGACTGGAGGCTGTGGTTCAGAAGTGCGTACCTCTATATCATTGACAGATTCCTATTTAATATATGACTTCAAATAAACAACAAATTTCATCTAAAATACATTTACTCACATCCACCATTTTGATTTAAATGTAGGACTTTTACTCAATTCGCAAATTTTAATTCATTTTAATTTTTGCTTTGCGTTCAGCTGTTTTTCTCACTTGCAAACTCTTACAAATAAAAATTTATCCAGTAAAAACTTGCAACTTCCCCTCAAAATGAAATGGCATTTTGCTCTCTCTCTCTCTTTCCCCTCATTTGGAAGTTGTTGGATACAGGAACACCAAAACTTGATAGTCTGTTACAAATTATTTGCTTCATGAACAAACCTAATTTTCGTCCTAACTGAGAAATCTCTGAAAAAGTTTTCGCACTCGAGGAAATATTTCCATTATACGGTGTAAAATCATTAAATCAAAGCACTGCAGTTATCGGTTTTCATGATTTAATGGGACAGATACCTGTAAAATTTCGAAAAAATAATTTTCTCTTTAAGAATATGTCAAAAAATGTTTAGAACGTCAATTTAAGTATTTCTTATATTATAGATCGTCAACCGTGACGACTCTATTCTTTGCGTTCGAGCGCTAGGAGAGGTATAGTTAGGTACGTTGCCGTCTTTAGACGCGTTTTTCTCAAAACTATATTTTTCGAATTGGCGTACACGATAACTCGAAAATTTATTGGCCGATCTCCCTGAAATGTTGCACACATCTTTTTTATGATATTACTTTCTATGTGTTTCAAGTTTTCGAAAATTTTTCGAAAAAATTATTTTTTCGAAGCAAAAATAGTAGGAAAATTCGCCCCAAAATTCATTTTTTTTTTGAAGCATTTTATGCCGCGAATTTTTTCCCCTCATTTATTATTAATTCATATATAAATTATGACATTAATAAACAAAAAAATTTTTGGTTTTTTGTATTCAGGTCACTGTCGCCGATGCTATAATGCCCGCCGATTGAGAAGCCCCGCTGCGACCTTCCTGGAAGAATTGAGTGTACATCCGCCATTTTAAATGATTAAAGTAAAAAAAAAATAATTTTAATGAAAATCAGGGAAAATATGGCCGTTAACAGGTATCTGTTCCCTTAAACACAAACTAGTTTTTTCTCAAACATTTCACATGAAAAAGTATTATGGGACTACTACTTTGTTTATATATCTAAGCACAATTACATACAATTTTATACTTCACTTAAATCTGTATTAGTTGGTGATGCCTTTACTGCATATCAGCCTCAGTTTGGGTGTGGATGTGTGTGTATGTACTATGCCTTGTGTATTTTCAACATTTCAATATTTATTATTAAGATGAGCCACGCTTTGCTCAGAAGCATGCAAACACCTGTCAATAATATGTCAAATTACGAAGAGTAACTGTAATTGAATTTTCATAAATAATAAACGCAAAGTGGCGGTGATTGTTGGCAGCCTGCGAATGAATATTAAAAAAGGTGTTGGGAAGAACAAATATTTTCAATTTTGGTATCCGCCGCCAACTATAAAAGGTAAATTGCCATCGGCTATTTAAGACATTTAGAAAAACGGCTCCTTTGGGAAAGCAGCTAAAATGTCTAAAATCCAAAGCAGGTCGAGAGCGGCTGAATTAGTGACTTTTACTTTCCTTGTCTGCGTTTTATTAAAATCTGCGTCAGCTAACAACTTAGATGCATTTAAGTCTGAATTACACGATGTAAGTTCGAATAGGGATAGTGGGCCCTCTGGTGGAATACCGCCCAAATCCTTTGGTGACATCAACGGTAGAAGCCTATTCGGAAACCATCGCAGCATGCGGCCCATGTATGGTATTGGTCCGAAGATGCTGCAAATATCCCGATCCAAAATACCTATCGAAATGGATTTGTTGATAGAAAACGAGGACAGCAGTCGTCCCAAACGTTTTGACGACTATGGCCATATGCGATTCGGCAAACGAGGAGGTGAGGAACAATTTGACGATTATGGGCACATGCGTTTTGGTAGAAGTACTTAAGTATAAACTTGATAAAATTTCTGTGAAATGTTGACGAATTGACTATAAGAATTAGTATAAAATCAAAAATCGGTGATTGGTTGTAAATATAAAAATATCTCTAGTGAGCAAATGTATACAGATAATAAATAAAATACTCGTACAGATAAAATGTACGTTTAAAGCAGTTGATAGAGGGGTTTACTTATTTTTATGCTCGAGGCTCTAAGATGAAAATATTAGTTGATTAAATCATTAAATTCAATTATTTACAGTTTGCTTATATAAAAAAAATCGAGCATGTACTTTCTATGGCAGAGAAGATGACAGCTTAGTGGGGAAAAATTGTCAAAAATGAACGGTATTTTGTACTAACTTTACACATGAAGTTTGTTATCATAGAATCCAATGGGCTATTTGGAAAAATTCTTAAAATTGTGGTTAAAAAGTGGTTGATACTTTGAAAAAAATTTTAGATTTTGGACAAAGTTTGAAACTTTGCGCTGTGTTATTTTTGTTGGAGTTTGACGTATATTTTGTATAAAAATAGCGGTGTGCTTATAATTTTGCAACGGGGTGTATATGAGAAGAAATCGTTGCGGTATTAATTAATAGTAGTTAGAGCAAGTAAACTTAAAAGCGAGGAAAGTTCGTAATTGGAGAAATGACGCAAGAGAGAGAGACTGAATTGGAGGAGGATTGTTGATGAAGCTATGGTCCACCACAGACTGTGAAGCTAAGAGAAAGAGAGAGTTAGAAAAAGTAATGCTTTCGATGAGATTGTTTTCTGAATTTGTTTTTCGACTTGGACTAACCATTATTTTTGGAGCGCCAACGTACAGAGGTTCAAACATTTCACCAGAGAACGAAGTAACTTTTATAGAATGACACACAGTGCAATTTTTAATAACTGTGGGAATCGAGGATAGATAAGTTTTCTATTTCTATCTCTCTTCTTTTTGAACACGTAAAATTTAGATTTTTATGTTTTTAATCTAAGTAGTTTGCGAGAAAGCAAAAATCTTTGCTTTTCAAAAGTCAAACTTTTAGCCAGACAGTTATGAATCCATATCTAAAGGGTTTTCCAATAAGAGGTGTTATTTTGATATTCTATTTGCTGTTTTTTAATATAAGTGATCGGATGTTTATTTCATTATAAAGAGGAAGGTATGCCGTTAATAGTGGAAAATCACATCAGGCAAATGACCACAACGACGACGCTTACAGGACAAAATCCTTTTCATGAAATGTTCCATAACCCTATGTCGTAGACCTTCTCTTTCACGTGACCTCAAAGAAAAAAGTCACAAGGTGTTAAAACACAAGATCTCGGTGGCCAATTGTGATCACCTCTTCGAGGGATAACACTTCCGGAAACTTTTCCCGTAAAAGATCAATGGGTTCGTTGCTTGTGTGGCACGTAGCGCCGTCTTGTTGAAATCATCTATAGTTAGTCTTAGAATATTTGCAGCGTATTGGCTTGTAGAATATCTCAAAACCCCGACTCTTAGGACCATCGAAATATAGAAGGCGCATTTAGTGAATATGGCAAAATTTGTTAAGCTATAGATGCTAAAAATTGAATCAATGCCTATCAGTGCCAGAGAAAGCACAAGAGTCGTTCAACAAATTTTAATATATTTAATAATTTAATATAGAAGGAAAGCAATTTCTATGGACAGTGTCGCTTATTGGCGCATATATGCCACATATGAATTTTTTTATCTGACTGATGTGTGTACTTAAACTTTATTGACTCACTGTATAAGAGCTACGGAAATGAAGCCTGTCTAAAACTTTTAGTGGAAGAAATAAAAGATCTAGAGAAGAATGGTATATGTATTAAAGTAAATGGCACAGAAAAGCGATATTTTTTTGTACTACTGCTTATCACTGGGGATAATTTAGGGCTCAATAGTGTTCTCGGCTTCACAAAAGTTTTTCTTCAATATTTTACTGTAGGCGTTGCTTATATAACAAGACAGAATGTTCTTACGTGGTACGCGAAAGTGAGGATAAGCTTCGAACAGAATTGAACTATATGCAGGGATTACATTTAAATGAGACATACGAAAAGCGAATTAAATTATCTGGGATATCAGAGGACTCTATTTTTAATTCCATAAGCTCATTTCATGTTATTCAAAATATGTATGGAGACATCATGCATGATGTTTTCGAAGGAATCTGCCACTATGATATCTCTAAGATCTTGCTTCATTTTATTGAAACAGAAAAATGCTTAGATATAGCCACTTTGAATGCAAGAAAGTGTATTTTTCAATATGGCGAAACCGAAATTGGTAATATATCTCCTTCTATAAATATTTATCATTTAAAGAGAAATAAATTAAGCATGTCCGCTCGTGAAATGTGGACCTTCTGTCATTTTCTTCCACTAATGATAGGTGATTTAATTTCAACCGATAACAAGCATTGGCAATTGCTATGTCTATTAATTCAAATATTAGATTTATTGCTTAGGACCGAATTTGATGACAATATTTTAAACGGAATGCAAGAAAAAATCGAGGAACACCATAGGCTTTACATTGAGCTTTTTGGATCTACGTTAAAACCCAAATTTCATTTCCTGATTCACTACCCAAATTTTATAAAAAATGTTGGACCATTAAAAAATCTGTGGTGCTTTAAATTCGAATCTAAACACAGGGAATTAAAAATATACATGAATTCAATAACATCGAGAAAAAATACGACTATTTCAATTGCAACTAAATGTTTACTAAAATTTTCTAATAGAATATTGCTCGAAAAAGGTTTTGAAGATAAGTATACAACAGGATTTGTTAATAACGGCACAATTTTAAGTAAGACATATTTCAGGAACGCAAGCAATGTTTCGAATATTGAATTTCTTTCACAAAACATATCTGTAAATACTACATATAATTTCACAGATAGAATCACTATAAAAAGCACTTTTTACAAAGTGAGTTATTTTTTACTTTCCAAAGCTTTAGACATTTTCGAGATCAAGGACATAATTTTACTAGGAGATTTCGAAGTAGGCTTTGTTTGCATCAAGCACAAAATTGAAAGTTTTTCTGACCATTTCCAGTCATATTTGGTTTCACTGAAAGAAAGTAGTTTTACAATTCTACACCCGTCCGAATTTTACAAGTCACCTTTACATATAAATCGCTCTCCAAATGAAAATTTATATATAAGACCGAAATTCTATTAATACATACATATACAATATATTTTCTAGTAAAAACACATGTTTAGGCTAAGAAAAATAAACTAAATTAGAGACATAGGGGTTTTAAAAACATTCGATCCTCCAAATTTAAGTCATTTTTTAAAAGATGTTTTGTGCAAAACGAATAATGCAAACGCCATATAATTTTTGTAAAGACTGTTATGGATAATTAAAAATATGGTTTAAAAGCTTTTACTATGCTACATATTGTTTTTACAAATTAAGTATGTTTAGTTTTCCTGAAAACAAAATTTAATGTACTTTTTTTTATATAAAGGTATCTGAGAGAGATTACTGAATAATTATAATTTAGTGATAAAACTGAAAACTTGTGATTAAAACTACATTAAAAAAGCTCGAAGAGATTTGTAAAAGGTTCTGATTTAACCTTTTTTTTAATTGTACCGTACACTTATTTATTTATGTTTAAAACGTTATCTTAAAGACTGTTAGGGATAACTTAAAAAAATCTCCAACATTGTTACTTTTTGTGAATTATTTTTATTACAATCCATTTAAAAAAAACAAAATAAATTTTCCTGAATAAAATACAAATACTGTTTTTATCTTTACAACGTTGATGTTTAAATCAAAACGATATAGAGTAGAAATGTAACTATAAAGATTCTAATTGTATAATAACTATTCTACAAAAATTTTATTGTATCTAAAATTGTGGTAATACTAAACAATTAATATTGTTATCACACAATTTATATTGTAGGATTACAGTATAAATAGTACTTTGACAATTTTAATTGTTTATGTACCACAACTTCAGTAACAATACAATTTTTATAGTAATGTAACAGTAAAAATAGTTAATTCTACAATTTTTGTGGTTATATTACAATTTTTACATTAGTTTTTACCAACTTTTGTGGTTAGATAGGCATTACTATTAATATAAGTTAATTTTACCAATTTTTATAGGCTGGAGCCATATGAACCTACTTTTGTGGTTAAGTGAACCAATTTCACATTGTTAAATTTCAACCATTTTTTTTTTGGTAAAATTAACAATTTTTAACCACAACTTCAGTAAGGGTTGCTAACTTTTTTCTATTGTTTGGTTTCACCCATATTTATAGGTTGGAGCCGTTTTAACATAGTTTTTCGGTTAGTTTTACCAATACAATTTTTTGAGTGTACTGATCGAATATTTTCTGCCAATAATAAGATGGCATACTTCCTTCAGCACACACACATAGTTTCAGCAAGATGGTGCAGCGCCGCACACGACCGGAAAGGCCATGATAACAAACTGATAAACCGTTTCGGTGGCATATCCTGGCCACCCAGGTCGCCCGATCTTATACACCCAGAAAAATAACATTGGTTAAATGTAACAATTTCCGTGGTTAATTTTACTACCATGTAAATTGTTGTTGCAAAAATTCTCAGCTAACTGCAAACGTTGGTCAAATTAACAATTTTTTTTCGGTTAGTGCGCGCTCTGTATAATTTGTTGCTGTAATTTTAACAATTTTAGCTTGTTATATTAACTGTTTGAAAAAGTTAAAATTTTCCTTACATTTTGTTGTTGTTTTCTTACCAACAAATATGGTAGAATTAATCAATTCAAAAATTGTTACTTTCTTCACTTACTATTTGTTCAGTAAAATTAACCTACGTAAATCGTATTTTTTTTCTAATGTTATTTTGTTAGTGTGATTTAACTGATCTTATTTGGTTAATTTTACAATAAAATTGTACATTTGAAAAAAAACTAAATCAACCATAAACCTTGGTTAATTATACCAGTACCAATCAGTTAAAATATTTCTCCCTGAAAATGCTTTTAACAATTTCAATAGGTTATTTTGACAGTGGCAAATGGTGCCACTACTATTCCTTGTGTTAAAGTAACCATTGATACAGCAGTTAAAAAATAAACGATTGCAATAATAGAAGCGGACCATGTTGTTGCTGTTGTTATTGTTTGTAACGGAACTTCGCCGACGCTCGCTGCAATCAGTTGGTTGAAAACTTTGAGCAAGCCGGTTGAATGTAAATTGTGTGTGCAAGTTATAAAAATGGAAAATAATATTTTGGAATCTGCAGAAAAGGACGGACTGGAATCTTTATTAGACTCTTGGGGATTCAGCTACATTTTACAAACATTAAAAGGTAGGTTTATTAAAAATAACTTTTGTAAATTAACAAAAATGCTGGTGAAACGGCGTCATGCAACCATTCCGTTATTTGGCTTTGGTTGTGTTGTTGCTTCTATTGCTCATATAAAAAGTGTGAAAATAATTGCATGCATCGATTTCTGTTTGTAAATGAAATAAACTTATTAAGTAAATGTGTAATATTTTAACAAATCGTAGATGAATCTTTAACACTTGAACGGCTAAGATATTTGGAAGAGCAGGACTTGACATACTTATTCCGGGAACGTAAGTTAGGAGAAAAAGTGGAGTTTCGTTTGAAGCTTTAGCAGTGGAAAATCGCAAATGTAAGTACAAACATAAAATTTGAATTTTATTCGGTAAACAAATTTTTCTACGTCTTATGTGTACCATTATCAACATTTTGATTTATTCCTTAGAAATTGCAAAGGCTCAAGATTGGCTAAAAATTTTTACGGAGCCGTGGAATGACGTGCAGGAAAATTGGCGAAAGTGTTTTAAAAAACGAAGACAAGAAATTCTAAGCACAAACGGTACGCAAAACAGAATTTTTGAAGTCTTACAAAATTGGAAGCTCTTTTCACATTCATTGGGGTATAACCGGGTAAGTAAAGTGCTTATGATAATTACAAATAGGGCAACTCATATAAAATTTTAATTTTTTCCAAATTTTACGAATTACCATAGTACAATATATAGTAACAGTATCAATCTATTTTTAGATTCAAATCGATTTTAGTTATTTGCGTCCACATTCCACATCCATCGTCGATAAATGGAAGACCTTTAATCTCAAAATTATCCCACTGCTAAAAACAAAGTTGACGGATCCGGCGCACTTGCAACAATTGGAAACAATAAAATCACAAGAAAAAGGTTTGTCAAGGCATTCACTCAAACATATATTTATTAATATTTACATATCTTTACTATTTCTAAACATATATGTACATAGGTTCAGAACAGATCATTGCACTACTGCTTCATGTTTTGCTGCGTCCAACAATAAAACGAAAATCAAATACCGCAAGAAAGATTTACCGGTCTACTATCAAAGATTCGCAGATGTCGTTTATTCTTCATGTTGTTACGGCAAATGATGTTGAAAACTGTTTAAACAAGCTGAAGACTTCCCTTTATGATCGCGGTGAGACCTTACAACCAATATTTATTTATGTTTAAAACGTTATCTTAAGGACTGTTAGGGATAACTTAAAAAAAATCTCAAACATTGTTACTTTTTGTGAATTATTTTTATTACAATCCATTTAAAAAAAACAACATAAATTTTCCTGAATAAAATACAAATACTGTTTTTATCTTTACAACGTTGATGTTTAAATCAAAACGATATAGAGTAGAAATGTAACTATAAAGATTCTAATTGTATAATAACTATTCTACAAAAATTTTATTGTATCTAAAATTGTGGTAATACTAAACAATTAATATTGTTATCACACAATTTATATTGTAGGATTACAGTATAAATAGTACTTTGACAATTTTAATTGTTTATGTACCACAACTTCAGTAACAATACAATTTTTATAGTAATGTAACAGTAAAAATAGTTAATTCTACAATTTTTGTGGTTATATTACAATTTTTACATTAGTTTTTACCAACTTTTGTGGTTAGGTGGGCATTACTATTAATATAAGTTAATTTTACCAATTTTTATAGGTTGGAGCCATACGAACCTACTTTTGTGGTTAAGTGAACCAATTTCACATTGTTAAATTTCAACCATTTTTTTGGTAAAATTAACAATTTTTAACCACAACTTCAGTAAAGGTTGCTAACTATTTTCTATCGGTTGGTTTCACCCATATTTATAGGTTGGAGCCGTTTTAACATAGTTTTTCGGTTAGTTTTACCAATAAAATTTTTTGAGTGTACCTATGGACTTCTCTCAGTGGAAGTATCTCAAAAATAGAGTCCATGAAACAAACCCAGAGACTATCTCAGAACAAAAAGAAAATATCGTTCGCTAGGTTAATGGCAGCGAGTGGTACAGAGTACGGCAGCCAGATTCTAGAAGTGTATCCGACTCGAAATAATTAAAAATAATGAGGAAAAAATAAACTCCGCATTTGTCTTCTTTGTAATAGTGTGGAAATAAACTTGTATTATTAGTAAAACGTTTTTTATTTTGATTTTTTTGTTTAAATGCCTCGAAAACCCCTTTTGAAAAGGTTTTTGGAAGTTACATTCCTAGCTGACTTCCAGTGAAAGCTTGGTGACATTTGGTTCAGTGGAAGCGAAGTTATTGCGCCTAAAGCGTCAGTTTGTTTGTGTCATCGGTACAAAAATGTGTTTCGAATAAAGAGCTCATATCGAATTTTGTTTTAAAATCGGTGAAACGTTTACCGAAACATTTGAATTGTTGAAATTAACTATGGACCAAAAATAGCTCGGAATTCAACATTCGAAAGACCTCATTAAAGAGGCGAGAAAAGAGGAGAACTTCCTTTACAACGTTGTAGCTGGTAATACGTAAAACGTGATGTTTCAAACATGAACCTACAATTAAGCGTCAAAGCGCCGAATGGAAGCCCCGGACCAGCCACCAGGCAAAAAATCGCGTTTACAGAAGTCAAAAGTGATGTCGATGCTCATTTGTTCTTACGATTCCCAGGGAATTGTCTACAAGAAGTTCGTACCAACGGGCCAAACCGTCTATGCAATTTTCTATCTTGGTGTTTTGAAGCGTTTTCTGCATCGGATTCGTCAAATTCGCCCTGAAGCTGGCGCTTATTGCATGATATTGCACAATCTCATCGATCCACTCTTGTGACTGGTTTTTTGTTTAGAAATCGCATCGGAAAATTGCATTTGGCCAACGAAAGGAAAACGTTTTGCGTCCGTAGAGGCCATCCAAAAGGCTTGTACCGACATCCTGAAGGATATTCCGGTCAATGACCTGAAACATTCTTTCGAAAAGCTTTTAGATCGCGCAAAACAGTGTATCGAGGCCAGACCATTTTGAATAAATAAACGCGAAGTTATCAGAACAAAGCTATGATGAATTTTTTTACAACTTTGTATTCCAAATAAAAGTCTGCGAAGTATTTAAACTTAATATCATATTTTCCATTCTTCAATGTTATCAAATTTGATTTGTATTTATTAAGCAATACTTGCAGGCGCCGTCCGGCTAGTTGTTTTCATCACTGTTTATTGATCCACGCAATGGAACGAGTATCAGAATGGCAGACGACAGGCAGTATCTGTCAATTTTAAAATACATAAATTCTTATGAACGCAATTATTTAGACGACAGTACGAAAATTTGGCGACAGGACTTCAATTGTCGATGTCGTCAAATTAAATCGATTTCTAATATGACCGGCGGCGAAGAGCATATGTATGTATGTAGTGCTGCCACTAAAAAATCGAACATTTTTAATACAAGATAAGTATTAAATTCAGTCAGTTTATTTTCTGGATTTTTTTTACTCCTAAAAATTACTCTGAAAAAGCTGTTTGTTATGTCGGTGCCGCTTTGAAAGTATTTAAGAAGCTGTCGTTAAGTCGACAGCTGCAGACAAAGCTGTTTTCGTCGTTACGTCGTGAAGGGTCGTCGTTATTGTGTTTATACCATCAAGAGCTTTTAGTTCGTTGTTACCGGAGCGCTGGTGAATGTGCAAACAATTCATTCACAGTAAATCAAACGTACAAATTCGAATTTATACTTGCAACCGCACATTGCGGTGAAGTTTTATTTTCAATGTTGAAGACTATAAAGTCGAAGCATAGAAATAATATTTTATATCAATACTAAATAGATTAGAGAGCCTTATTGTAAAGCATAACAATGGCATACAAAAGTATTTTTTGATATTCACATGAAAATCCTTCTCGCACATTTTTATGCCATATTTTCCAAAATACGTATGTATTGCTCCCTCGTCACTGATTTAAATGTAATTAGAATAAATTATAAGATAAAAGTTAAATAGATAATTCTGTATTGTGTTTGCTGAAAAATTTTACAAACTTTTGTTTCTAAGATATTTATCCTTTGCTTGTGTAACCCTGTGCTTCGATTTCAATTCAGAAACTGCCCAACAATTCTCCGATGAACCTTCTGATTGCGAAAGCTTTTGTACTTTGCTTCAATTTGAATCACTAAAAGACGTAAATAAACCCTCACTTTAAGTAAAAGTATTTTATGCAGAACGAAATCTAGTTTTGTATAAATACAATAAATGTATATTAATAGTGTTAGAAGCCGTGGGTATTATTTCACGGCGCAATTTTACACACATATGTATGCCTGTATGTATATTTCGAGAATAAAAAACAAAACAACTTTTTGGAATATATGATGGTGATTTTGGTTCCTATTTTAATTATTACTTTAGTGAAGAATTGCTGCCAAGAATTTGGAAACAAAATCATGTATCGCAATTGCAGTTGCTGCAGGTCACCTCTCAACGAGCAGAAGGCGCCAGTTGCCTTTTTGGTAATATTGCAAATTAAAATTTATAAATTTTTAGTACAAATAATGCGGTTACTATAAATTGATCGATATATATTTCAGCATTTTGTTGTTTTTAAATATGAACGTAAAAAAATTTGACTATTGGTGTATTTGTTCTTGTCTACAGTACGAACGCACCTGTGGAATATTTGTGTAAACTTTATTTATCAGCTGTTTGACACTATAAAAAAAGGAGAATCATTCTTTTTCTTTTCTTGTTTACTCCTCTCGGGAGCAAAGGGCCTCGACAAGACTCTTCTATCGTACACGGTTCTGTGCTGTTGATTTTGCACCGTCCCGTGAGATGTCAGCATCTGCTAGTTCGCACAACATCGACCTTCTCCAAGTGTTTTTTGGTCGACCGCAACCTCTGCTCCCTTGCGGGTTCCAGTCCAGTGTCATTCTCGTGAGACTATCTGGTGGTTTTCTGAACGTGTGACCTATCCATTGCCACTTTTTGCGTTTGATTTGCCTAAGGATGGGTTCCTTGTTCGTTAATCTCCACAGTGCGTCGGTACTGATGGTGTTTGGCCAGAATATTCTGCAGATGATGCGGAGGCGTTTGTTGATGAGAGATTGTAGCCTCTGATCTTTCGCTTTAGTACAACAATACGAACTTCGCCCATGAGCCGAATATTTGTAGTTTAGTGCGCCTGGACATTAAATTTTAAGATTGTAGAAATATCCATATGTCAATATGTGGCTGTATGGTGTTGGAGATAATCGGATAACCTAATGGTGATAAGTAGAGCTCAGATACTTTTGCAGGTGCACATTTTTGTTTAACGTCTGAGAAAGTCAGGACGTAGGTAGAAACTTTACAGAAGAAATTTAATTTGATCTTACAAATTATTATAAATTTAAACTGATTTTGGTTGTATACTGCATTTTGTAACGTTTTGAACTATGCTGTAAGAGTAAAGGGACTTTTTATTGAGAATATTTGAATGCGATTCGTATTGTACTCATGCAAATTCCTTAAAGCGCACCATGTCAAATTAAAAAAAAATGCTCTTAAAAAGCTACCCCGCTTAATATATTTGTAACTTCTATTCTGTAGATGCATTATAAAAGACATAAAGTCTTACATGTACACCCACATATCTAAGATAAACAAATAAATACGCTTTCTTTGCAGTTGCAATTTGGGTGAAGGCTCTCATCATTGGTGGAGTAGGATTTGATAAATCACCTTCGGTGAGGTGATTTGCTCATCAAAATTCCCCTTCCTCACAAGTATTCCTGATGTTGGAAATCTGAGAGTACAGCTTATGACAGATGTAGCCTTGAGATTCTTAAACCTGCTGTACTACAAGCAGTACAATTTAAACAGCGGAAACAAAATTGTGATTTGGAACGATAAATGTAAGTATTGCTGCATTAATAATTGGCATAAACTAAGTATCGAAACTTAACTCACCAAATATTTGCTGCACCCAGGCACCTACAACAGCGACAGCTTTGTATCCAGATCAATTCAAAGCCTCTATTATATGAAACAGAAATGGCTGTGTGATGCGGCAATCGAAGTCATGAAAAAAGGCTGTTTGAACTTAGCCATCAAATCTGTTGAGGAAGACATGAACTCGATCAACGTATGTAGCTTAATTCTGAGTACTCACCACACACCAGGTAGGGTTTTGACTGGTAGCCAAAAGCGCATCAAAAGTCTTATACTCTCTATTACGCTAGTCAGAAAAATATGAAGCAAAAATTGTTAACAATAAAACGAAATATTAAAAATGGCGCAGAAACCAGGGAGTAAAACCATGGAGTAAAACAAAAAACTGAAATTACTTACTTACAAAAAACTGAAATTGTTCACAGAAATAATAAACAAAAGTAAAAATACTGAAAACGTGAAACAGGCAACTTAAAGGGTGCTGAAAAAACAGAAAATTAAAATGGAACATTAAGTAAATTTATATACTTTTGTTTAGTTTATATCTTATTAAATTAGATACTGTAGCATAAGATGTGCTGACGACTGCACGATAATGGCGTCGGGCAATGACATTGATGGCCTGTGTTCCAAAGTGAACAAATACCTCACCGACCTTTCTCGCTTTTTCACTGCGAGGAATCTCCAACTTTCCCCCACCAAGTACACGGCGACCCTCTTTACCACCTGGACAAAGGAGGTCAATTCTGACGGTAAATAACCCCAAAATTTTGGGTGTAACCTTTGACAGCTTGCTCTCCTTCTCTGCGCACACAACCGCAATTGCCACTAAAGTCCAAAATCGCAACAAGGTCCTCAAATCGCTGGCCGGCAGCACTTGGGGCAAAGACAAAGAACTGTTGCTCTCGACATTTAAGGCAATTGGTCGGCCGGTTCTGAACTATGCTGTGCGCCTGTCTGGTCGCCTGGAACTAGTGATACGCAGTGGATAAAGCTACAGACATGTCAAAATACCGCCATTCGGACATCGACCGGTTGCCTCCTGATGTCTCCCATTCAACACCTACATAACGAGGCACAAATGCCCCCAGTAGTGGAGCACAACAAACTGCTCAGCAAGCAGTTCCTGCTTGGATGTTCCCGCAGGTTTCACCCCTGCAGACACCTGCTTGAGCCTGAGCCGCCTCCCAGGCACGTCAGGAGACACCTCTTAGACTACGCTGACGAAATCCAGGACAAAACTGACCGCAACCTACTGGACCGGACAGTATTTAGACAGTCAATAAGCGACATCCACCGGGAGACCGTCACCATCTTCATGAACTCCCGTCCTGTGAATGCCGTAATCGGAGTCCAACCACCACCTATTGCAGACGAAGAGCTCCAGCTTCCCCGTGAGACTCGTGTAACACTGGCACAACTACGTTCTGGATACTGTAGCAGGATAAACTCCTACATATCCAGAATCGACCACGACATACCAAACACATGTCCGGCATGTGAAGGTACCCCGCATGACACTCATCTAACACCCCTCTCCCTCTGGACCCAACCTGTCGAAACAGCATGTTTCCTGGGCCTACCCCTAGATGAGCTAGACGAAGATGACCGGTGATATGCCTACACTGACAGGGCTACCAATACTGTTAAAACAACAACAACAACATGTGCTGTAGCTACAAGGTAACAGTATAAAAGCGCGAACCCCTATGTGCTCGACCTCTTTTATTGACAGTCGTGCACATGTCATATATATGTATGTTTTCATTCAACTCCTTGGAACGTAGGGCGTGCACACGGGAGGTAAGTTAAAACTGCATGTGTTGCTATGACCATAAGGCGAACAACGCCAAGCTGATTACTTATGCTTGTAGTAAATTCCTATTATAAAGTTGGAGATTCCTCGCAGTGAAAAGGCGAGAAAGGCTAAACTAGTTCTGTCCAGTGCGCTGAGCCTTATCCCTTGTTTAGGATAGTCGTCTCTAAGTCTGCAGAAAGAAGGAGTCGACAGTTTAAAGGAGTTAAAAATGCATGTGGATAAGTCATGCAGGATGGATCTTTTTCAGATGCCCTTTAGCCGGCCGCGGCTTGCGTTTCCTTGAGGACTCCAATCCAGGGACATTATTGTGTTGCTGTAGGGTGGTTTGCGAAGAGCGTGGCCTAAATAAGTTAAGTATGCGTTTAATTAACAATTATTTCATTAATTTTGCTTAATGGTAGCCCTGTGGCTACCGAAAAGGACGCGCTAGATGCCTAAGGACTATTATTGGCTCCGATCATAATAGTTTTCATACAAAAATTTTATTAATGATGGAGAGTAGGAAACGGTGAGAACCCATAAATTCAGAGCTTTGGCAAGCAGCCATTTTTAACTGTTATCGTTTGGTTCAAATTTTATTAATTGAATATTAATTGGCTTACTCTTTAACTAACGACATAATAAAATCGACCCCTTGAACTAACATTTGGAAAGTGGATGAACGAGTACAAGCAAAATAAAGTACTTTTTTCAATAATTTTTAAAATCTTATAGGTGCATGCAATGAATTTATATACAGATTAACATACGAAAACGTTATATTTTAAATCGATATATGGAAGACATATTTTGGCCTTGATCAAGTTGGATATTTACATTTTACCGTAAACTATTCAAGAGAGTTCAAAAATAGAGCTACAGGTGTTTACACAAATACAATAGAAGGAAATTGGACTGCAATATAGAGAGCTATCCCATACAGAAACAGAAAACTAAAACTTATAAAATTATATCTTTTTATATTTACAGTAAGTAACATAAATAAGTATACAGGAGCCTGATTTATGGAATTGTTTGAGGCAAACGCTTTCCTTAATATGTAATCAAAATATTTTACACATGGTAATTGTGTACTCGGATAAGCTGTAAATTGTAGGTACCGTTATCCACGCTTTGCTTTTTCTTTGATGCCATCAAAATTTATGTCACAAAAGTTAGTATACACCAAACGATTGTTCAGTTAGCATAACATTTATTTTTACGCGTTGATTAAGAAAGTTAAAGCTATTAAAAGGAAATAATTAAAGTGAGTATAAAAATTTAGGTAAGTACGTTTTGTATTAATTTTTGCGACATTTTTAGTAATGGCACCAAGAGGAAAAAAGCTTTCTGATGATTTAAAAAAACTGATTATAAAATATCACAAGGAACATAAATCATTGCAAGAAATCGCTCGTTTGATAGATAGGAGTTTTGCTACAGTTCAAAATATTGTGAATAAATATTATATAAAAGTGCGGGAGGCACCACTAATAAAGAGCGTTGTGGGCGTCCGCCGCTCTTAAGCCCCAGAGAAAAACGCTTAGTCGTACGGAAAATCAGGACAAACCCCAAAATAAGTGGCCCCAAATTGAAATCTGAAGTTAAAAATGAGCCTGGAAAACAATTTAGCAGCCAAACTATGCCGGGTTTTGCATAGTGCTAGTTATCATGGGCGCAATGTTAGGAAAAAGCCCTTCGTGAGTAGTGACAATCATTCGCAAAAGATCATGAAAAATATGACCAAACGTTTTGGAACCAAGTCATATTTTCTGATGAGTGTAAGTTCAGTATCTGTGGATCTGATGGCCGTGAAAAAGTTTGGAGAGAAGTTAACGTGGAATTGGATCCAAACAATATGACCGGCACTGTGAAGCATGGAGTGGGCTTTGTGATGGTTTGGGGATGTATGGCTGCGAACAGGGTTGGAAACTTGGTATTTATCGAAAATATTATGGACCGATATGGTTATTTCAATTTTTTGAAAAATAATTTAAAAGAAAGCGCTACGAAATTAAGCCTTGGAGGAACGTTTATCTTCCAGAAGGATAATGACCCCAAGCACACATCCAACATTGTACGAGAGTGGCTGTTATACAATGTGCGAAAACAGCTGAAAACACCGCCACAGTCCCCGGATACCAACCCAATCGAGCATTTATGGGAACTTTTAAGCGACAAATACGTAAACATCCGATTAGAAATAAGGAACAACTAAAAAACGTCCTTCAAGAGGAATGGAATAAAATACCACCAGCTGTAACTGAAAACTTGGTGAAATCAATGCCATCACGACTTAAAGCGATTGTAAAGTCTAATGGTTATCCTACCAAATACTAGGATTTGATTTTAATTATGTTTTTGATTTCACAAATTAATAATATGATGAACTGTATACTTACTTTTGAGACATGAATTTTTATAAAGTTTAATATAAAAAGCTATAATTTTGTTCCTTTTTAAAATTTTGTCATTATTTGGATTAAATATGATTTCTGTATTTCATAAATAAATAAATAAAACACAATTTTGTTATAACTTAGGTTGTTTGAAGGAATCGATTGGAGGGAAATTGAAAACGTGTCCGGTGTATACTTACTTCTGTTACTAACTGTATGTTAAAAAAATAATTCTTCAACTGGATTACTAATAGAATTAATAAAGTTTTTAACTTGAATGTTGTTATTTTGTGATTAATTATGTTTTATACCAAAATTCACGAAATTTCCTTTACATTAGCCTAATATCTTTATTCATAAACCAATAGTGAGCTTCTATGAACTGGATATAAAGAAATCTAGTCTAAACAAACACTGTCGCCTCTCACTCGCCGTTCGAGTTGCTGCATGAAACATCGTGGCGAGTGAGAGTCGCCACTCGAGCGCAAAGGGTTAAGTTTTGGATATCGTGCCACATAATTGTATTAAGCAGAAATGAACTGGGTAATATTGTTCTTGGGCATCGAGGACGACTTTTTTATTTATTTTTAAGAAATATATATGAATATGAATTAAGATGAATGTAGTTATTATTACAAAAAGCTTCGTAACATCTCATTGCGAATTTGAGTAGTCTCAGCTGTGTACCGTTGCGTTTGTATAGGTTCACCTACATATTCATCACTTTCTTCAAACCCATCTAAATATTCGTCGGAAATCTTGTAATGAATGCGAATGTTATGAAGTGCAGCCGCGACGTTGACAATTTGCGCCACTTTTTCTGGAACATAGTGTAGTTGGCGAGCAGAAAGCAAACATCGACACCAATTCTTCCAGACCCCTATTGGCCTTTCAACAATGTTGCGGCCCTTGCTATGGCTTTTATTAAACCGACTTTCTGGCGTATTTGCTCGAGTGTTACGAAAGGGTGTTATCAACCAGGGTAAAAGTGGATATCCCGAGTCTCCTATGTAAAATATTGCGAAGTAAACTATATTATTTTTTTTTATTATTTGGTGTATATTTACCCAACAATCTCGTGCTTCTTTCTCCACTTTCATACAAGGCTTGAAAATAAGTCGAAGCATCACTATTTTCCCAAACAAAAGAATCGTGGCTTGCATCTGCGTACCTACTGTTTACATACCTTATTCGCTGCTTATGGTCACATATCTTAAGCCGCACAATAGATTAGTGAACTAATTTAGTCTGACTTTAACAATTAACTTACTATCATTGCATTTATACTATAATAGCCTTTTCTATAATAGTAAAGGTGCGCATTCTCTCCAGTTGGTTTTAAAATTTTTATATGGGTACCGTCTACACACATAATTATTCCCGGAATTGTCGTTTTTTCAAAAAAATATCTTTTGGCCTCTAGCTTTTCACTGTCCGTCATGACTAGGCTTATCCATCTAGGACATAATGTAGCCTCTATAGATATTTAAAACATCTGAAAGTACTGTAGAAATTGTTGACTGCGCCATTCCTATGTTAAAATCTTGTCCAGTACCATTTTGATAGCCCCCTTCGGCCAAAAACCTTAAGCATGCTTCAAGCTTAAGCTTTGGTGATATCGACCATGATCTTCGAACGGGAGGCATTTTTCCATTCAATATGTTCAAAATATATTCAAAGGCTGCTTTATTAAGCCGAAACTGTTTTAAAAACCTTCAAAAGGAGCTCACATTATCGTAACTCTACGTACATATACCGCAACGAAAAGCTTACACATCATCAGGCAACCGGAGTACATCATCAGCAGTATCCCTAACTTTTTGGCGGCTTCGCCTTAAATTACCTCTTATATTTTCACCAAAATCCAGGTAAAAGAATATAGTATGCATATTTTGCGCTAAACAAAAATTTATTTGAGCTTTGAAAATTTAAACAGCTGATTGTGTTGATAACAAAGTTTACGGATTGTAATGCAGTGCATTCGTCGGTGTTCATAATACAGTTTAAAGAAAAAAGTGAGTCGAGTGCGGATCGAGTCAACTCCCGCCGCAGTTCATCCGTCGTTTAACATAATCACCATGATTGTATTAAGCAGAAATGAACTGGGTAATATTGTCCTTGGGCATCGAGGACGACTTTTTTTATTTATTAAACTGATGTGTCTGGTCGCGATATTTTCTACAGGCATCACTTCAGAACGACTTGGTCGATTACGGTGAAGCTTGACAAATTATTAGAAACTGTGTCAACATACATACATGTGCACACACACCCTGCAAGAAATATGGACGTAAAAAATTAAAAAATTTATTTAATTTAAATTATCGAAATTGAATCAATAACCACTGTGCCCACCATTGATTGTCGATGACTTTTGTGTTCGATTTGGCATAGAATTAATAATCTTTCGACAGGTTTTTGTGGGAATGGAATACCATAGTTCTTTGATTTTTTGCCATAAATCATCCGTATTTTTGAACGCTTCCTTCCCGATTCGTTTCTTTAAACCTCCCCAAGGGTTTTCAATGGGGTTTAAGTCGGGCAACGGCCTTGGCCATTCCATAACTTTAACATTATTTTGTAAAAATCATTCCCGTACTAACATTGAGGAATGTTTTCGTTCAGTATCTGGCATAAAAATACACAAGTACAGTTCTCGCTGATACTATACAAATCCGTTTCTTTTTGCTACCAGGTCGTTCTTAGGAATTTTTGTGTTTAACACACAGCAAACCTTCGGTCCTTAACTGTACAATACTGCGCACGACCCACCCGAAGAAATTCATATTAATTATTATATTAGTTATGAAATGAACTACCTACGTTGGCCGACCTCACATTTGTTATGTGGCTCTCGGTGTTTTCCACAAATGCAGGGACCTATGGTTTTACACCGACCTCGAACGGCAGATGTTTTGTATGAAGAACGGCCGCCATTAGAAAAAACTCGTTCTACTAATTGATACTTCGTGCCCGATATTTCGAGCCAGTGCACTTCCGAACGGTAGTCACTTACCACCAACTCATCAGGCTACGGTGGATATAATACAGAAATTTCCACTCTTAGTGAATTTTTTTTCATTTTATTCTTGGATTGTTTTTAATTTTTATGATTATTAAAGTGCGAATTTATCGTATACGCAGTTCTCTCTCTTTTTTGCCAATTGCCACACACACAACCAGAAATACTCTCAGGGATGCCGCAATCTCTGAGTCTATCATTCTTGGTTCTATGCCAGTAGCAAACAGCCACTGAGCGTATTAATATTTTTCAATTACTAAAAAAGTATACGTCAATGTTACATAAGCATGCAGTACTCTCATGACTACAATTATATAAATACATATGTTGTGTATGTGTGTATAATTGTTCTGCCTTTGCATATATCCAAGTACGCAGTTATGCATGCAAGTACATTGAGTCGTTTCAGAGCGCACTTCTTGATTTTGCACCTGCCTTCCTTCACACTGAATGATTTTAGGGTGTTAAACCTTACAAGTTGAGCAAGTCATGCGATAGATATTCAAATACCATATAAATTTCAAAGCTATTATATGAACTTGAAATTGTAAGGTTATATTTTTTGAATCGAATCTCATACAGCCCTTCACATTTGGATCAGCTCGTGCACATTTATTTATTTCAAGGTAGTTTGTGGCTCTGGTTATAAACTTACGACTTTGGACAACAGGTGAAAAAGTGCAAGAAATGCAAACCCGTAGCAGGAAATCCACCGGTGTACTGATGTTAACGGAGTTTTCCATCTCTTTTAGCTCTCTTCCATTTTTCGAAATAATAGGGCTGAAGATCAAATAGTTATAAAATATACAAAAAAAAGCTTGAAAAAAAGTAGTTCTGTATTCTCTTTCTTGTTACGGTTTATTATTATTAAAATTAGTGTATGCCGGGTTTTTTTCACACAAAAAATGGAATATAAAGAGAACTTCGTAGGCCGATTTCAAAATTGTGTTTTGAGCAATGGATAGCTTCGGTTATGTTTAGAAAACAAAAATAAAAAGTTGTTAATAAAAATTATTATTTTTTAAATTGCGTAATATTAACTGCTTCTATTTGTCAACCACTTAGCACCTTGCGAGTAAAATAACAAGTCACTTATTAGATAGGAATGTACACTGGTGGAAAAAATAATAGAAACAAGAGTTATATACGGTAAGAATTTTCAAAAAAAATCGATTTTTTTATTTCTGAATGTACATATATTTAAGAATACACACAGAAAAATGAATATCGTTCCAGTGAATATTTTCGAAGTTCCACGCAAATTTGAAAAGGCGTTTCAGAGTGCTTGAAAGCATGTACAAGGCAAACTTTAAACGCATTTTTCTCAAAATGGTGTTTTCAAAGTCGGTGACCAACATTACTCGAAAACGGGTAAACTGATTAGCCTCAAATTTTAACACGGACTTCTCAAATATATTTTTTAGTAATTAATCCAAGATTTTTTTCAGAGATAAATATATGTTTTTTTATAAACAATTTAAGGCCGAAATTTTGGTAAAAAATCGACTCTTTTTTTTTTTTTTTGAAAACCGCCATTTTGTTAAAAAAATTTATTTTGCTTATTCTTTTGATTAATTACTAGATTTGACATTACTTTAACGAAATCTATTCGGGTTTTTAATTTCAGAGGATCCAGTTCAGAGATATAGCGGTCACCGCGAAACGCCTTTTTTGAGAACAGCTCCCGGAGATCAGCTGTAGCTCCTTTCCAAATAAATATTTTTACTAGTGCTAATTCTTAAAATACCTAATTTGTCCCATGTAGAGCACGTTGCCCCACGCTACGGGCTATATAAATATTTTAAATACAGCCATGCCTCCTCCTATAAAGTGGGAGTTTATGCACGACAGCGCTTGTTAAGGCATGGATGAGTCAGAATAGCGTCAAGGTTTTTCAGTGGCCTTCACAGTCACCAGACCTTAACCTATAGAACATCTATAGGGAATACTAAAAAAAGGTTGGAGCGCGAAGCAAGCAAGAACTTTGGGGAGAGAGACAGAGGGGGTGAAACTTTTGCTATGTTCGTCAATTCCATACGTAGGAGATGCTTGAAAGTAATATAATATAAAAGTGGAATATTAATAAATTTTTGCGAATTTTTGTTCTTCCTGCAAGAGAAAGTATATACTATTCTGCACTATTTGTTTATTTCTATTATATTTTCCAACTACCATAAATTAATACTAACTTTTAAAGTTGTTTATGTTATTTTTTCTTCAATATTGAATCTTGAATGCCTTCATAATTAACGGTTCATATAAATAATTTTGAAAAAAATAAGAAATAAAAAGAAAATGCTAAAAATTGCCATGTTTCTATTATTTTTCCCACCAGTGTATGTGTATGTAAGTATTTGGCATCATTGAACTATTTCGTGGACATTTGGCAAATAAAAGAGTTTGTGAAGAAACTCGGTGCGTACAAGAAAAAATAAACAAAACCGAATTTATGCAGAAAAAAACGGGTTAACCGCTTCGGTACGGATTTAGTTGAGAAAATATTTTTTGGTTGCTTGGAGTAGTACAGTCCGGTTCACTTGATTAGATGCAAAAATTTTTATGGAAGAAATGTTTATAAAAGAAACCTTACTGATAATTCAAGTGAAGGCTGTACTTTGCTCGGAAATAAACTTGCATCAAAATATTATTCCATTTTATTCCATAAAAATTATTGCCTTTAATCAAGTGAACCGTACTGTATGTAAAATTAATATTCATTCATTTTTAATATATCAGTGACAAATGCAGAATTAAGATGAGGTAATTCAGGTAATTAGAATTGCAAAACAAGAATAACTTAATAAAAATCAAGCACGGGATCCATTCCTAGGGCAAAAAGGTGCATACTTGTTTGTCCCAGACATCAAATACACCCCGGGGGTTAAATAATTATTTGCGAGTATGCATAAAGACTAACCACAAAAAGTAAAATTCGAATGTATGTATATGTACGTGGAAGGACTAAAGGTAAATTTTTCGACGCTAGTTAACTAGCACAGAAAAACTTATTCTAGTCTAAACTAGTTGCTTATGAGTTAAGGGGTCCCGGTGGTCTAGAACTCGAAAATTTAGGGTATTTTCAGGAATTTGTTTACAATAAAAAAAAATTAAAAACGATCTTTAAATTATTTAGGCCTTTTATTTAACTTCTTTTACATACAAAAATGAAAAAAAAAATGTTTTTAATAACTTTAAAACTAACGCTGAAGTTAACTTATTTTACATACAAAAATTAAAAAAAATTGCTTTAAATAAAAGAATTAAATTAAATAATTTTTTTTTAATTTTAAAATTAAAAAAATGGCGCTGAATTTGACCCTCTCGAGAAACTGGACCTAGAGGGCGTTGTCCATTTGGCTCTGAAACACAAAAAACAAAAAAAAATATTAATCTACTACCGTACCTGTACTAGAATAAAAAAAATTACAAATGACGCGGCTTTGAATTACACACTCTAAAAATCGGGTTTTTTCAGTTTTTTTTTAATAAAAAAACGAAATAATTGAAATAATAATATGATTCTAGTACGGGCGATAGCCATTGATGTTGTGAACAACATATTAAAATTCCAGACGACTCGGTTGAATAATTTTTGTTTTTCACAACGCACAGGAGCGCGCGGACCGCTCTCTACCTAGTTAATGGGCTGTAGAAGCTATAATATTGGGAATTGCCGCAAGAAAATTTCTCAGTATATTCTCAAGATACTATACTTTCGAAATATCGAAAAGACAAAAAATCGATTTTTTGAAGTTTCTAGACCACCTTAAGTTGTTTTCAACGAAATCGCTTAGATAGCCGACCTTACGGACATATAATCAAAATAATGCTCAGAACCTCTCACATTTTTTGCAGTTATTATTATGAAAATTCGCTTATTAAAGGTTTCGCACAATTATTTTATTATATTTATTTTGGCGAAATTATTTTATAAGTTTCAACAAGTTGTTGCGGCGTTGGGTGCTCCATAATAACATTCCATTGACCACTGTCTGCGAATGTTAAATAGCACTTGCCAAATGTCATACACACCAAATTGTTGGCTAAACAAAATCGACATGTAAAATAAAACGCACTCCGCGCCATGTGCTTTGCTTGCTTTAAGGTGATTCGTATGTAACCTTCTGCATGTTTAACATGTTAAATTTTTCAGTCCACAGCAAGTATGCGTATATGTATGTATGTATGTATGTACATATGCATGTATAACATTTCTCCTTGCTAATATCTCCTTGCTTGCTTTAAGGTAAATCGTATGCAGCCTTCTGCATGTTTACCGTGTAAAAATTTTGTGTGCATGCATATACATACATATGTACACACACATGTACCCCATTTCTCCCTGCTAATGCCCATTCCTAAAGGTCTAGTAATCTTATTCATATTAAGTGAAAAAGGTATATTGTTTCCTTTAATACAATATGTGCTCTTAAATTTGTGTGTACCTTTGCAAGTACCCTATACCTGTTTGTAATCAACAGGTAAGAAAACGAGGTGCGGTGAATTGCTGCTTCCAAAATATTTGAAATTTTTCACATCTAAACCACTTCAAGTATTCTCTCATTCTCTCACAAACACTTATAGACCCATATACTATACGTAGCCATGCAATGCCAATGATAGTATAACCGAAAAACTCACCACAAGTCAAAACCAATACACTCATTGTAACATACAACATAACTCTATACCAGCACATATTCTCAACAAAGGTATGTAGTAATAAAACAAGTACTGATCTGTGACTCCAGATACGAACGAAGGCGAAGACGAAGACGAAAACGAAGAGAAAAATACCACGTAGTCGGTACTTTGGTCATGGTCGGCAATGGTTACCTACATTATTCTCAAGTATACTATCGTAGAGTGAACAACGTTTACGCAATTAACGGGTTTTGCGCTTCTTCGTTTAATCGTCGGATTTTTTCGTTTCATTACATTCATGCACAAATACACACACAGTATACTTTAGTATGTTGTCTGGATAAACTGCAAATTTCATGGCATTCCGTTGTGATCTAATCCATTGAATTCAGTATTTTTATACATTCGGATCGTCGTATTTTTGAAAACTATTCGCATATTTTCACCTTGCGGATTAAAATCGAAGAAAAAACATCTAACGATCAGCCGAATTGACGTTATTAAAATATTAAAAACATAAAAAAATAACAAAAAAAACGACGATTTTGTTTTACAACACCGATTGCAGCTTCTTTGTGTATCCGTGCAAGTAGTGCATACATACATACACACATACCTACATACATACGTCCATATGTATGGTTATGCGTACTTGTCTACATTGGTATTTGCAAAAAAGAGGAAATTCTTGAACGCCGCCATATTTATTTTGCCACGACAATAAAAAACAAGATATTACACTTACCACATATCCGCACCACGAAAGCATGACAAAGCTGTAAATATATGTACACACATATATAGGCATATATAAGCAAAGAATCAATGGGCGCACGACGCTTCAGTGTGGAAGTCAGTAGTTCTACAGTCAAATTCCATTAGCCAGAATACTTGAGCTGCATTCTTTTAACCTTTAAATTTCAAGTGCCAAAAATAAAGAGATCAACAGCAATAATAAAACCAATTTGTGTATACGTGTGCGTGTATATTTTGAAAAAGTGTAAATATAATATAAGAATCTGGATCTACAACAAAGTAGTACTGTAGGGTGTCTGCAATGTTCAGTGTTGCGGGTATGCTTATTAATAAGTACGGAAATTAACAGTTTTACACGTACACAAGTATCTTTACATATTGACAAAGGTGTGTGTGTGTAAATGAGAAGAAATATTAAGAATGAATATCTTGCATGATCGCAATTGTTGTAAGTAGTTTTATTTGATTGTGCTTAAAAATAATTTGGTGAAAATATGTAAAACAAACGAATTGAAGTTTAAGATGGAATAAAATAGCTGGATTCAAGAACCACTTAGAAACCCATCAAAACCAGAAAATCAACTTTGTTAACGGCTTTGCTTGACAAAACTTCGGTATACTCAATTCACTTGTGTCTCATATGTGTATGTGCATGCATATATTTTGCTGCCACTAATCTCTCTGCCTTACATGCGTACTCATAAAAGCTTTCTTTTTATGCCTATTGCCTTTCGTCAAGTGTCACTTGAAACTGTGCTTGAAACTGTGACTAAAAGTGTATTTAATCCCACTAAATAATTAGGCAGCTAACTTTTTTCCGCGCATACAAATATTTTAGCACACAAAAAAATGAGTGACTCTACGCCTATATGTCGGTGTCGCGTACTTTATTTGGGCAGTGCTGTGCCGCGCCAGAGCAAGGATGGGCTACAAGGTATTCAAGAGCCATTACGCAGTCTTTATCCTTCGGAAGGTGCAATCGGCGCTAAAGGCATTGATTCATGGTTAAGTGTTTGGTCAAATGGAATTCTACTTGAAAACGTTGATGAGAATTTAAAACAAATTACGCGATTTTTCCCCATTGAATCACTGCACTATTGCGCAGCTGTACGCCAAGTTCTAATACCAGAACGCGGAAATTCTAAGACCGAACCGAAATTTCTACCACTTGACTCACCGTTCGCTCGAATGCCCCGCGCGCACCATCCACCCATATTTGCCGCTATACTACGACGTACGACTGGCATCAAAGTGCTTGAGTGTCACGTGTTTATTTGTAAACGGGAAGCTGCCGCAAATGCTCTAGTCAGATGTTGTTTTCACGCATATGCCGACAATTCGTATGCCCGTCAATTGGAGACAGGTAGTTCTGGTGGCGGTGCTGGCAGCAGTGCCTATGGCACACTCAAAAGTGCCGTTGGTAGCAAATCAAATGGAGACCTAACTGGCATCGGCTTGTCCAATGGTAATCATCATCATATAGGCGCCTCCTCAAGCCAAGGTGGGTGGCGTTCACGCGCCGGTAGTACAACCACCCTGAACAGTGTTGGGAGGCAATCCAATGGTCATACTTTTAATGGCACCAGTGGCATCAGCCTGAATGGTGGAGGAAGCAATAGTAGTGCCGCTGAAGGGTACACATCTGTGAAGAATTGTAAGTTATAAACATTTTGATAATTAGAAATAAGCTATTATGTACTTGCTGTTGTTGTAATGCATGTTATGTGCCAGTAGGAAGTTTGTTGCGTAAATCTTTCGAATAGAATATGAAACTAAACACTTCAAGTGTGCGTAAGACCTGCAGCGGCTCAGACTTACTCAAATTTGCAAGTATTTTTTCTTCAAATTGTAAGTCAAATAATGGATTGTTTTTTTCTAGAAATTGACTGAGCATCGATTTTAAATGCCGAACCGAACCAAACATTTTCAAGAAAAAATTAGGGAACGAAGAAAAATTAGGGAACGAAGAAAAATGAGGTCTATGGGTTCAGCCACAAATTTCAATTCGCTTGTGGTTCGCCTTCGCCTAAAAAAAGAACAGCCGAATTTTGGCCGATTTTTTCTTAAAATTTGTTTGCCTTCTTCAAAAATGGTTGTTGCAGCATAAATATGCCCCGTACATGTACGGCGAATGCTGCTGGAGTAGCAATCCTTGGCCGGACATAAATCCAGTAACGTAGAACCGACTGTCGATATGGTATGAAATGGTATCAACTTTTAGTTTTTACCCTAAGCAAGCGGCTTGTGAAACCAGTCAACAGTTTATGTTTGTTGAAATCATTTGAGTAGTGTTTTGGGGGCATTTTCATGTTTGATAGGCCGTTTGACGCTCGCTTGAATCAAAACTATTTTGTTATTATTTTTTGGCGATCACTTTGCAGTTTGATCAAGTTTTCATCACTTCCGTATATTTTTGGTCTTATTTTTTTAGGTGAAAGATTAAAAACTTCGAATTTAGAATCATCTAAAGGAAATTTGTAGAACAGTTTTTAAGGTTAATTTTTCAAGAATCGCATCCATGGTATTTGCAGCCACGAGACAGATTCGCCCGCAATATTTTTTAACTCTTCTTGTTGTTGACTCTTCTAGTGATTTTGTTGAAATAAAATCCGACTGCCATATTCGTTTTATCGAAAATGTACTTCTTCTTCCATACTTTTCTATCGATTCATAATGATGTCATCTCTGTTATTATTTGATTATATAATTTTTAAAAATTTTTTACTTAGACCTCTATCATAATTAACACTAAATGAATTCCACAACCACCATCTAATGGTTAATTTTTGACGATATCATAGAAGTTACGTTGAATAAATTTTGTTTAAAATGATGTGGTGAGAAATAACTGATAAGCTATTTTTTCAATTTTTAATTTTGGCGTAGACTACTTTTATAATTATGGGACATATCTATTAGCGAAAAGCCAACCTTATTGAAGGAAATAAAAAAAAAGTTTTTTTAAATGTAGAATTAATTTTCGCATTAAGCCTTTGAACAAGAAACTTAAGTCCCAGCAGATGTGTAGAAAACTAACTAAAAAAAAATAATTATGCCTTTAAAGCTTGTAAAGACTTTTATTGGGCCTTCTTGTGGCAAAGATCATTTATGGGTTAAGTTAGTGTAAACAAGCTTTTGACAAATTTGCTTTGACTAAATAAGTCCGCCTTCAATACTTAACACAAATTATGTCAATCACGTTGGTATAACATTGAATCTCTGAATAGAGTTTTTTGAAGTGAAATATTGTCGGTTTATTTTAACATTTTTATAAAATTAAAAAAAAAAATTTCTGTTTTTTGTAAAGTTTTGTGAAACATTTTTTTAATCATTTCTGAAAAAGAAAATTTTTTTGAATTAAAAAAAAATTTGACTTTTTGATTTCCTTGAATCAAAGTTTTCTGGCAAGCTTTTATTTTTTTTGTTCAAAATTTTTGCGAAACATATTTTTAAGAATTTCTGAGAAAGAATTTGAAACAAAAATTTCCGAAATCGGTTGTTTTTGTTTGTTTGTTCAAAATTTTTGTGAAATATAATATTTTTTTAGTCATTTCTGGAAAGAAATAATTTTTTTAAATGAAAGTGAAATATTTTTGGTTCGTTTTAAAATTTGTATACATATTTTTTTTTTAATTTGAAATTTTTTTTTATGAAAATTTTTCTTTAGTAATTTCTGAAAAACAAGAGATGTTTTAAAAGGAAAATTTTATACTAAGAACTAAAAATTATAAATGTGAGAAGAAGAGCCTAAGATATTTCACTTGAAAATACTCCATTTCAAAACTTTTACCGTGGAATGAATCTCAAAACCATTAAATTGTTTTTATGAAATTTTTTTAGTAATTTCTAATAAAAAAGAGATGTTTTAAAAAGAATATTTTATCCCAAAAACTTCTAAAAAAATGATCAAAGTGAGATATTTTCCGCTAATATAAAATATACATTTTGAAATAAAATTTTCTGAATTTTTTTAATTTTTTTTGTTCAAAATTTTTGGAAATTCTTTTTTCTGGAAATTTTTTAATTTTTTTGTTCAAAATTTTTGTGCAAAAAATTGCTTTAGACATTTCTAAAAAGCAAACTTTTTTTATAATATACATATGTAGATATTTTTTGTTCTGAAAATTTAAAAAAAATTGTAAAAGTTAAAACAAATATTTTTATTATTTTGTTCAGATTTTTGAGAAAAATTTTTTTTTAGTAATTTCTGAAAAACGAAAGATTTTTTAAAAGCATTAAAAAACTAATAAAAATTGTAAGAAGAGCCGAAGATATTTCACTTGAAAATACTCCATTCCAAAACTTTCGACGTGGAATAAATCTCAAAACTATTAAATTGTTTTCAGATTTTTTTCAGCTTACTCCTAATTATTATTCAAGTCTACAAATAAATTAATTTTCACAAAAAATGACACCAATGTCAAAAATACATGGATCACTTGATATGGAGACACTCTTATTCCTTCCAAGAAATGTTAATGATTTTATAAGTATAAGAAATGTTTAGAATACAACTCTCAAGAGATTTGAGATTTATGAGCAATGAGCGAAAAACAGATAATCGTACAAATGATTGAAATTTAACGAGCGAAAAGCGAATTTGAGAAACATTTTTGAACACGTTCAATCCTATTGGTGGCAAGTTGCTTGGTCGATCTTCGTATAAAAGGAGTGTATTCAAAGTGTTGCCTCGTAAATAACGTGAACAGAAGTTTAGAGGTATTACGTCTTACAAAAACAGAGTAGGACGTCGACATTATACAATTGTGCTGCTAATTAAACTTTTTTTTCGAAAATTACTCCAAGGTCTGGAATTCTACTAACGCTCCTTATGATACAGTTTGATAAATTGTAACTTGAAGGCAACATTTTGCAATTCTTTTAGCAAGTCATTTAAAAGCTTTTACTTATATTTTAATAAATGTCTGCAACTTCAGGCACCACAAGTCGAAATTGTATCAATACGAAAGTTAATAACATCCAAAGGGGCTTTAATTAGCGAAAATTCCTTTAAACTGTCTGCCTAAAGTGGAAATTTAGCGAAAGAAAATCAGCGATTGGCACACCCGCACTCATCGCTTACCGGAAGTAAACTAAGTAGCCACGCTTGTGTGGTTGATGGGGAAATGAAAAAAGAAGGTGTGAATTTTGATTGGCAAGCAGTTTTTGTAGTCTATTTTGCGCTTATCAAAGCCCACATTTTCTTTTGGAAAAAATTGCCTGGAATTATCTATCTGCTCCGCCATTGAGTGTGGCTAGTGAGCAATTCTTCAGTGTTGCAGGTCAGCTTAATATCGATTGGTGTTACCGTTGGCAATGTGAAAATACCGATGAGTTATTCTTTTAACATTAAAATATAATTTTTTTTTAATTATTTTTAATTAATTACTGCATGCACGCATAAAAATATAGTATATAAACCAGCATCAAAATAAAGTGTGCACCATATTTTGATAAGCTTTGACTATTTATTTATTTATTTTGTAACTTCAATTATTTTTTTATAAAAATATAGTTTATACTACTGCAATAAACATATAAATCCAAGTTTTAAACTTTATACAAAATTTGAAAAAAAGTTGGCAAATTTTTATAAAAATTTCAAACTTTTTAATCAAAATTTTTAGATGAATTTCGGTTAAGTAGTTTTATAGATCCTTGACTTTTGGTGAATAAAGTACAAGTTTCAAGTCGATCAAATATCACACTGATTTTTGAGAATTTTTTTCGGACGCGATCTTGTGCATTTTCTCCATTTAAAATCAACGTAATTTTTGAACCACTTAAGACTTGCCCTTTATTATACCAAAATTCAACGAACTATAAAACTGCATACCTGAAATTTCTCTAAAAATTCTGACTAAAAAGTTTTAAATTTCGATGAAAATTTTACGAATTTGTACAAAATAAGTATATACAAAGTTCGAAAGTTTGCTTTATATGGTTCTTGTTGTAGTATGAAATATATTTTTATAAAAAAGCAATTGAAATTACAAAACATATAAGTAAATGGTCATAACATAGTATTTTCTCTTACCTTTGCACAGTTTATAAAACCAAGCGATGCATTCTTTAGGCGGTTACACCCGACATTTTTCTTCACATTTTTTTCCATATGTGGATTTAAAGCCTATCCGTTTAGTAAATGCGAACGTACACATCAGCGTTTGGCTGCTAAAATCAGTGATTGTACCTACAAACCTTTTAGAAAAATCTCCGCTCAACAAAAAAAAATTCCACTTTTCGCTACGCTTATTAAAATGTTTGCCAAAAAAATTCACTAAAATTTGTATCTAATAATAGCTGAGCTCGATAGCCAAATTAGCCATCGCCAGCCATCCATCCAAATCAAGAGCGTAAGTGAAAATTCTCTACTAAAAAAAAAAATGCAAAATTTGCCATCAAAAAGGAAAAATAACGAACGCAAAATTTACCATCAAAAATAAAAATGTTTGTTTTGTCGAAAAAAGTACCATAAATATAAATTATAAATTCTGGTTTGTTTTTGATAAATTTTCCATTTTATCGTTTCTGTCTATAAACTGCAAATTTCAAACTGGCTCAAGGGCAGAAGTGCACAAAAGTGCACAGTTTCATGAAAGATAATTTGTTTTGTTTAAAAAAAGTTCAGTCATATGCTTACAGATAATTTTTTTTATAATTTTTGTTAGCTAACATTTCTCCTGTCAAAATGAATTTATATTCTTTATACTTCGCTAAGTTCTGCTGATAAAAGTATACAATAGCCCCCGGAGATGTTACTGTTTTGAAGTTATTTTCGAATAACTACGAAAAAAAACATAATACAATAAATTATTTCATTAAACAAAACCTGCGTAATAGAGCGAAAAATGCAAAAAAATATATATAAAATTCAAATTATGATTTTTAATTTATCCTAAGTGTAAATTAAGTTACAATTATATAAAACACGGCAGGTTCGATGTGCAGAAAATTGACTACGAATATAACAAATTTAATTTGTTGAATACAACATTTTTATGGGACAATATTCCGTATTCCAAATACTGTGTGTTAAAAATCCGTATTGTAAAATCCTACTTGAAACATTTTTTTATTCTGAAGTCACGTTTTTTCGAAATTCTACCTTGCAAAATTCTATATTAAAAATTCTGGGAGTCCTACGATATATTTCTTCTCATTATCCCTACGATTCCCCGAATTTTTAGTACAGAAGATTAAATTAAGGTAATAACAATTAAAACAACTAGTGATGATTTCAGAGACGATTCAACTCGCTAAAAATTTGATCGTACGAGTATATTAATTTCGCTTGATCTTACGTCATACTCCTTTGTTACAAAAAAATATGCCATATGTGCATATCGACATCCAAACATTGACACACCTCGTATCTGCCTCGATTGTCTTCCATTAGCACCGCATAATAGCAGTGCAAAATATGTGACAGTGTTTTGACTTCAACAATGTTTCAACTTATACAATGCGGCCAATTGCAGGAGCACATAAGTATGCACATACACTCGTACATATGTCTGAACATCCACATATTATTGTTGAATTGCCAATTGTTTTCACTTCCTTTTGAGTTTTTGAAAAAAACTAGAGAACGACCGAACATCGACTTTTAAGGCTGAACCGAATCGGACTTCACCCAATTTCGACACTACCGAAACCGAAGCTGACATTTTCACAGGTCAAAGCACTAAATAACCAATGACTTTTCAAAAATCCATATTTTTACTAATAAGAAAGCGGAAAAGGTGCATAAGTTTCGATTATGAAACTAAAATAAATTTCAACTCATAACAAATAAAGGGTCTTTTTAAAAATGCCGCCTAGATATCAGTAGCGAATGAATGGATTTGTCAACAAACAAAATTTCCGCATCTGGGGAGAAGAAAACTCTCGCGTAATTTTCGGAAAGGTTATTCCCGATAGGCACACTAAGGAACCTCTAGCGCCTAGCCGCCAGACCCAGGCATTTGCAAATAAAGTGTTCAACAGTCTCTTTCTCTGCCGCATCCCCACAGATTCTGCAATGGGGGTTGTATGGAAGTCCAAGCTTCTTGAGTTCCGATCACCCAGTGACCAGTGACCACTGTCATGAGTTAGGAAATTGAATGGCGTGTGATCCTCAGCTTCTGCCGTACTGAGAACAAAGTGTTTTTGAGATAGCGCGATAGCGATTAAACAGAACTTCACCTGCCCTGCGCCTTTTTAAGAAATTGTGCAGCTTCCCTTTAACAAACGTCTGAGATGGGGACAACTGAAACCGGTTCTGTGGACCCTTTTCCTGACAAGCTCATCGGCAATTTCATTTTCATCTATGTTCTTATGCCCTGGAATCCAGATAAGAGAGATAAACATCTCTCCTGCACATTGGAGATGTTTGATCTCCTTCTTACAGGAGTTGAATAGAAGAAAGCTGCAACAGAGCCTTAATCGCAGCTTGACTATAGAAAGAGAGCCTCCCGACTAGAATTACAGTGTGGCATGCCGAAGAATCAGTTAGGCCCGAATTAGGCAGGCCTTACTGAGACACGCCTCACTATTACCTCACCAGGCCCACGTTAGGCAAGGCAAAGATTGGCATGTCAGAACAATACCAAATTTGGTTGTGGTCACGAAAATCTGTGGCAGTGTCTCACTTAGGCATAAATTGGAATCCCTAACTGATTTGTAGAAGGGAATCCGGAGTATTACCGAAGTTCGGTTTTTCGAACCTGCGCCTAATGAGGCAGATGAAGTCCCGATACCTTTCGGGACTTGGGTCTAGTTTGGCTGCCTTATGAGGCGGAAATTTGGAATGCGGTCTGCCTTATTTGCGCCTAATCACCGCCTTACCAAAATTTCTAGTCGGGCTTATTGTGAATATAAATAGTGAAATCTGAAAGAATCTAAATTTTTACAGGTTTTATTTTGAAACAACATCTGGGCCAAAATAAATTTGATTGCATTCCAAAAGAAATTTTATAGGGTGTTCATAATTTATTTCATATTATTTCCAGAATTTTTTCCCAAAAGTACGTTGTATTGTAGAAATTAGGAATTTAGAATAGAATTCATTAAACTTTTTTTTTTTTTATGAGGAGGAAGCATCGAAAACCTGTAGCCTGTGAGGCTTTAACCCGACCTAAACCTCCTACTGTCAATGTACCGATCCCCTCCCAGCACTACCGTTAAGTAAATCATCGGCAGGAGGTTGAGCACTAGGCTCTCCAGGTCAGTTACAATTCCCATGCAGCCCATCAAAAGTTGCATGCACTTTAATCTTGCCACAGCTTTGTCCCAAGGAAGCCACCCCAGTTGGGCGAACATAAAGGCGGCTCACGTATTCTGAAGCTCGGTACGTATTTCTGGTAGCAACCATGGCCTGTCAGGAATTGTGTTAGCTGGAAATTAAGCCCCATAGCTTCGACATAACCATTTTCCAATGTTTGGGATTAATGTATAGTTGCACCTTCCTTTTGTCGAGTTTTTCCAACGCTTCTGCCATTTTAGTGAGGATGCAGCCTTCTCTTTATCTATAATCCCTGCAGGGATGATATGCCAGTGGGATCGTACTATTTTTGCACCTACACCCTCACTCGTTTTTCCGCCAATATATCGAAGCAATCGCCAATGCAGATTTGTCCGAGGTGATTTTGTAAGCGCTTATCACCCTCAGTGCTCAAAAATGATCTTCTATACGCTTTTATCTTCAAGGATTTTGCCCATACTGGAGCGGCATACAGCAGAGTTGATGTGTAATGCTAATTAATAGCCCGCGTCGGCCCGTTCGGAAGCGTTCTAGAGCGCATACCGTACATTCTTGACGCTTTCTGGGTTATAAATACATATATTCCGTGGCCCAAAACTGAGTCGGTCGTCAATTATTACACCCAAATATTTTATCTGAGGTGACGATTTAGCTGCATGTGTGCCCGTGTGTTGTATGTGTAGATTTGTACATATAAAAAACAAAAAAAGCAATACATTCCATTTAACTTTAATATTGGACTTTATTAAGTCTGTATGTTTGTACGAAGTAATAAGTATTTTTCGCAGCTTACTGGCTTGACAAAGCACCTGCTGAATAAGCAGTTGTCAAATGTACTTATAAATAAGTGATAAGTAAACTCCAATTAATTTACATACATAAATAGCAATCAGTTCTATTTTAAAAAAGACTGCCATAAGTAAAAGTCGCTAATTCAGATCAAATTAGTTTATTTCGTTAAGACCACCGAAACAACACAAAAAAAAATTTACATTGTACATCATAGTTAAAAAAAAGGAAAATTAATGCTGGCCGCAGAGTTTCGTAGCTGTAATTTTTTTCGTACTAAAACTCAACAAATTACATTTTCGTCTTGCAAAACAGAGCAGATTATGTAAATCAAAATTAAATTTTTTCACTTAGCTTTTTTATATTTTTCGTACGAATATCCGTAACTATAGAAAAAATTCTTTCGGCATGTGGCAGAGTTGAAACAAACCTAGCTAATTTTGATATAGTAAAAAAAGCAAAATTGTCACTAAAATGTTTCATTTTGTTCTAATAATGAATGAATGAAATAAATTCTACAGCGTCCATCATTAAAGGATTATGCTTTTCATCGCACCTAACATTGCGCTCAAAAGTTGTCCACTCTTATAGAAGAGCGAAAACATGATTTTGTCAAACGAAACAAAAATAAAAGGCCGCATTCAAAGTCTAACGTTTGAACACATTTTAGTTAAAACCGAATTCTAACTTAAAATAAATTTTTAAAATTTCATTTACTCATTCATTTATTCAATCATAGACCTGTTAAAACTAGTTTCTAGCTGAAATGAGAGCTAACAGAGCTCTTCATATGAAAAGCAAAAATTTACTCGGCACTATAAAGAAATTTGAGTAGTTTAATCAGTGTACCCTGTGTCAGGTGTATATTTGCGGAAGTATGTGTCGGTATGTGTGAATGCGTGTGTGCGGCGTTCGTTGTACGTTGTCATTTTTGTTAGGCACTTCGCAAAAACTCGTTAAATACTTCAAATATGAATCATTTTAAATCACTTGTATTTATTTTTGTTGAATAAGATCATGCCAATTATAGTACTTTTCATTTTTCACAACTTTGACTACAAAACAACTACTTAGAGCTTTATTTTACCATATTAAAGTCATATTTTCCTCAATTTAAAATTAAAATTCTGTTTTGTGATAAAATGCATTTTAAGTTGATCATGGCGGAGTTAAAATAGGTGCTTATTATAAAACACAATTTTTATCGTTAAAACTTTTTTTAATTTCTCCATGACTAGTAGTCATTGACTACGCACCAAAGCGTTTATTTTTATTTTTTAACTTACCTCACAAATCAGCAATCAAGCTACAGTTGAAGAAGTATTTCACACTCTCTGGATCATATTTAACAGTTTCTAAGCATCAAATGACTATTCCAAAGTATAAACAAATATGTCAGTTGATTATGCGGAAGCATAACTAATGGTTTCTCCATTGACTGAATTACTGTACTTATAGAATTCGTTATAACTTGGAATTAAACGATCTTACTCAGAACGAGACAGCTGTGCGATTTGTTAAAGCGCAACAATAAGTAGCTAAGCCACGTTACCCGTACGCCTGCTGACTGTACCGTGAAGAAATCCATAACAGGGAAGCCAATGTGCGTGAAAGCCAGAGGCATACTGAGGAACTGATGGGTAGTCATAGTGAAAAACGATCTCAAAGATTTGGGAATTCGTAATTACGAAGCAAAAGTTCAAGATCGCCCGCTTTGGAGGTGAATTGTGAAGGAAGCTTTGATGAACCCCACCATTGTAACGCCATGAATGATGATGGGTATGATCGGAAGATTAATAATTTTTGCACATGTTCGCAATCATAATTGACACTTTTGAATCAAACAAATAAAAAAAATTCTAAAGAAGTTATTCAAAAACAAAATTGCATGATTAATTTGGCACCACCTTATAAAACACAGCTAATATTGGTAAGGAAGTGTTTTGAAATTCGACAAATGGGGTCTAGAACACTCCGCATCTCCTTCTCGGTAGTTCCGAACCAGCACAAAATTCCAATAATTTTATATGTGGAGGAAAATCTGTCTTGGTGAAGCATTGGTCACATAACGGTTGTATGTAACACCATAAAGGGATCGAGATAGATATAGTTTCATGTGTATGAATATACCAAAATGCTCAGAATGATGAGAGGAGTCGATGTAAACATGTATTTTCGTCCGAGTGCTCAAACCGCGTGGATAAAAGACATGCCCAATTTTTATATACAGTAGGTTCTGTTTTTATGCGGTTTTGAAATAGTGCGGTTTTTGTTTTAATTAAAAAATGCATGTCGACCTATCGGGAATTGTACATATAAACAAGATTCTAAACCAGCTAAGCAAAAACTCATCACAGATTACATCAGAAATGCTAACCCTACAAGTATGGAACCGCCTGCATAACCATCTAGATCAGACGTGTACATTTCCTCAAGTGACGAAAGTGATTTCACGCCAAATCCTAAACGAATGCGCAACATGTGGGTATTGTCTGATTCTATTTCTGACGTAAATTTATTTTTCGATTCTGACGTTTCTTGAATAAAGATATAACTTTCAAAAATACAATATTTTGTTTATGCGATTTTATTTAATTATTTAAGATTTATGCGGTCTATGGAACGTATCTATAGTTATAATATGGGACTAGTGCCCTTTTTTATGCGATTTTATTACATTATTTCAGATTCATGCGGTTCTTAGCACTTTTGAAACGTATCTATAGTTTTAGTATAGAACTGGTAGTTTTTTTATGCTGTTATTTTATGCTGTTTCTTGCGGAACGTATCTACCGCATAAAAACAGAATCTACTGTATTTTTATTCTTATTATTTCTTATGGTTCCAGCGAAGAACAAAGGGCCACAACAAATTCCTTTCATTCAGATCTGTTCTCTTACCTTCATTCAAGGTTAAATTTACGGTTCCAGGTTAAATCCAAATCCAACAATGGTCTTCAGGTGTTTGATGGCCTTCTTCGTCTACGACTGCCATGAGTATTCCACTCAATAGGGGCTCTTGTTAAGTCATCACATTGTCTACGAATGACGTGGCCATTCCAAACCAATTTTCTTCTATAAATCTTTAGGAGTATTGAGGTTTGCTGAGTAGTTCTCCACAGACCAGCATTCGAGATTGTGTTTGGCCGGAAGATTTTGAAGAATTTGCGAGTGCATCGATTAGCGAAAACTTGCAGTGCATTTATATTGCCCGCTTTTGCATTCTTCGTTTCAGTGCCATAGAGTAAAGCTGATTTGGCATTATAATCAAAGATTCTTAGCTTTGTGCGCTGCGAAATGTGTAGGAAGAAAAATGTTGCTCGAGCTTTCCAAATGCGCTTTTTGATGTCTTCGCTCTAGCCACCTGATACTAAGAGAAAAAGATTCCACTGCCTCCAGCTGGGTACTATCGATCAGTAACCGACGCGTATTTTGAGTGTTAGTACACATCCCTTTGGTTTTGGAGATGAAAAGCAGCCCTTCCTGTACCAATTGCATTTGCGTTGCCATGTCGGAAGCAGTATTTAATAGTAGCAAATATCGTCCCCGTAGTGGAAGCCGTCCCTGTAGGCCCCAGGAAATTCCACTTCCAGTTCTTGTGGCGTTCATAATTTCATAATTCATAATTTTTGTACGTTAATACTGAATTTCCATCCGTCCTTCTGATGGTCTTCTTCCTCTTTAATATCGCGATAACCGCTTAGCGATTTTGGCCGAATTAGCAAAGCGCGTCGTTTCTTTTTCGTACTAACGGCACCAGTTGGACACACCCAGTGAAGATAAGTCCTTCTGCATCTGAGATTTCTGATGTTACAAGAGAGTTAAGTCATTAGCTATGAGTTTTTCGATTCTAAAAATTAACAGCCAGCCCAAATTAAATTTTATTAAAATGTGCGCTGGCAAATGAGACACATCCGGGCCAAATTTAGCCTGCTTTACTGTTTTATTCATATTTTTAAATGATTGTATACCAGGTTATAACTCAAATGGTTATACACAATTCTACATTTAATGAATTCCGTAATGAGAAGTGCGAATATTTACTTTTTGACTTTGACTCTCTTCCACTGTGAAGACAGAATAATGCGAAATAGTCCGCAACTGGCGAAAGAGTAGTGGAAACTCGTCACTGCTTTGCCGCGAAATAAAATTATTGTTTTTGCGCGCGTTGTGAACTAAAGAAATCGTCACCAGCTCACGATGATGGTAACAATTCAAGTGTTTTTATTATTATTTCATATTCTTAGATTACTGCTCAAAACTAGTGGCTTAATTCAAAGAATAAGAAGATTAGGGGAAACGAAAGAACTGTAAATGGTGAAGTTGAGTAGGTAAATAAGCAGATAGAATAGGTAAATAGAAGTGCAAGAGAGGTAAGTACATAGACGTAGAAACGAAGTGAACGAACTTGCGTACATAGGCGAAAGGTTGGCAATGTGAAACGGGTGAGTGTAAATAAGAGTAAGTATCAAAATGTGTATGCATGCATGTGCGTGTGTGCGTATTCTAATAAGTTCAATTATTTCATTTACTTAGCTAATTTATTAAAGTTTCATTTAATTTAATATTTAATTAATTAAATTGTATACGAAAATCATAAAATTGCAGCATCTGACTTGCCAGTGGTAGTTCTAAGCCAGTAGTTTCACTGGTTCACTAGTTCAGGTTTTTCTCCATGGCGGCAGTGCATGCAAACAAACGTAACGTAAAAAAGTATCAACATTTTATCTTCACTTTCCACTTATTTAAATATTGACGGTGCATACCAACGCTTTTTGTTTGTTTTTCGATGAAAGCATTGCCGTTGTTATGTCTGAGGAGAAAAGTAGCAACGAAAATCAAAAACATACAAACGTTTGTATGTTAATTGTCATGTAAATCAACTAAACTCAAAAGCCCTCACAAATGTCTTCACATACCTACATACACACATGTGCGAGCATAAACACGCACACACACTTACATATTTTACCGCACCTTAAGGGAAATATAAAAGTGTACAGATCTTCCCAAATATATTTAATTTTTTGGTGGTCATTAACCAAAAGTTTCAAGTGCAGATTTCGTAAAATTTTAATTAATGCCAACTATTTTAAGTTTCACTTTTAAGAACGCGATTCATTGCACTATGCGCCAAAATAAGCCAATTGGCTCGCTATTGAGTGAAACCAATTGCTAGTGATGGTTTTAGATGCCAATAATGGCACTGAGCTAATGGTTTCTTTTTCGAGTTTAGCTCAAACGAGGATACGCTTGATTAAATCCTGGTATTCCACTTATTGCTTAATTAGGTTAAAAAACTTAACCTTGAGACTTGTTCCAGAAAATGCTTACAAAGGAATTTTTGGTACCAGAAATTCATTTTTGAAGTGAGTTTTTTATTAGCTCTACGCCAGAAAGCCTTGTAGGTACGTTTTATTGAATTCTACTACAGTAGAAACTCGATACTTTCACACCTCGATACTTGCATCCTCTTTTGTCTTTCTCTTTTGCTATTTTTACGTTGTATGAGAAATATCGTAGATGTCATTCTGGTAATGACATTTTTGAATTGAATCAGCTAATTTATTTGCTGACGAAATTGCAGCCTTGCGTTAATTTTTGCATAGTGTGGTCTCAAAATGGCAAAAAGAAAATTTACGCTTAAATTAAATGCGAGAATTTTCTTATTAATGCATTAGCTAAAAACTTTAACGTGCATAGAGTAACAATAACTCGTATTTAAACAAATTAACAGATTATAAAGAAGTCTGTTACGCAATCTGAATCCGGCCCTGCTGAAAGGAACACTTTTAAGATTTCTGAGTGTCCAAAAATGGAAAAGGCGTTGTTCAGTTGGTTAGCGGATCTAAGGACCAAACAATTACCAATTAGAAGGGATATACTAATAGAGAAAGCCAAGTTATTGCATGTCAAACTTCAAAAAAAAAAAAAAACCCCTAGAGGCGCTAGCAATGGTTGGTCGCAAACTTTAAAAAGAGGCACAGAATACGAGGTCTAAAAATTTGCGGAGAAAAATTTAAAAATCAGAGTGACTCCATCAACCCATTTTTAGACAAATTTTATAAAACAATTATGGATTGGAGTTTTACAAAAGAGCAGATATACGATGCCGTGCAAGAGATGCCAGACTCGAGCAAAGCCGATGAGTCTGGCTTATTTGTGGAAGCTCTTACCCGATAAAACTCTTGTGCGCTCGAAAGAGACTTCGACTCCAGGGCATAAGATCAGTAAGGAGAGAATAACGTTCTTGCTTGTAAAACTGCTGCTGGAAATCATAAAGTAAAAATAATGGTTACTGGGAAATCGGCGAATCTGCGTTCATTGCAAAATTTTACTGATATGCCTGTCGCCTAAAAAGGAAATAAAAGTGCTTGGATGACCTTAGCTTCATTTGAAAAATGGTTTCACAGAAATTTGTTCCAGAGGTACTCTTACGTTCGTTTTTTGTCAAAACAAAGAATACTGTTATAATCAGAAATTGCTTAAATAAATAGGTAAAAGAACTCCTTCGCACTTCTTCTTATTGATCCATGCCATCGCATAGAAGGCAAGCTAAAGAGCTCAGATGGTCACATCAAATATCGGTCAAATCAAATCCCAACTGTGCGGCTCTAATACAGTCCATGGATCAAAACGTTATAAGGCTTGCTAAATTGAACTACAAAAAACCCCTACTAGGTCACATTGTTGGTCGTGGAGAGCCTATCGATGAGTCACCCCAAAATATCGACGTGAAAAATGCAACATGATTTTTAGCTCGTACGTGGGTTGCTCTTACTGCAAATTCAATTCAGTTATCGTTTTTAAAAATTTTTGAAAAAGCGTCTGACTGGGATTGTGACGGTATCATTTCTCTTTCGAGGTTACGGTTACAGATAACTGATGATGCATTCAATATTCAATTCATTGCAACTTTGTTTCGAGAAGTAGAACTATTGCAGCAAGTCTCCCAATCTGAAATTGAGCAATGTATTGTTGAATCTCATTTCGAACCCACAGCTTTAAATCTAAAATACTGTAATGAAGACGACGAAACAGTCTGTGAAGGAACTAACGACGTGACGCTAAATACGAATACAATTGGATCGGAGGGGGCAATATCAGCATTATCCAATAAATGCTTGGATTGGACAGATCAAAACAATGCTGGCTTAAATCACGTTTGACGCTGCAGAGGCTCAGAAACTGTTTGGTTCTGAACCTGGGAATGTGAACAAAATAAACCAAAATTGAAATTTCTTTAATTGCAAATGCAAATAATCGCTTTAAAATGTATTTAATTAATATAATAAAAACAAATAAAATCTGAACGTGAGCTCATCTCCTCGCTTTGTCAAAGGCTGTTACAGATTTTGACGCTGTTGTAACACGTTTTTTAGTCTATTATTAATATGCAAAATAAATTATGTATTCATCACTCAATGACTCAAATCAACCCTCAATGACTCAAACGACTCAACCCTTTTTGTACTGTATTTTGCTTTTTCGAAATAAATTTATTTACAATTTTTCTTCTCTTTTGCTTTTATTTCGATTATCAAAATCATCTGAAAGTAATCCACAAATTTTATTAACATCATCAACTGCAGCGATCTTCCACCAACAATATGTATGAATATATGGAAATAAGTGTCAATGAGAAGTAAATTTATACGATTTCCTACCAGTATACGGGTATGTAAAGTATGTTAATGTCTCCGCAAAAAAATTTGAACGTGTGACTTGTGATGTGCCAGGCCTCATGCTGAATGTGGACAATTATTGTTAAAATCATTCCAACTTTCTTTTGTACGTTTGGACATATCTACACACATTACATACATACATTTTGATTAACATTCGTATTTAGTATTCACATTTGGTATTTATGCATCTACATACTAATATTTATACCTGCGCGCACTTGTGCACAGACTACTATACTTTTGCTCAAGTTACGGTTGTTTGTAACAGCATGAAGGAATAGAGACAGCTAGAGACTTACATACATATATGTATGAACTTACCAAAATGCCAAAAATTATGAGAGAGGAGTCGGTTGAGCCATGCCTGGCTGTCGATCGGCCGCCCGCTTGAGCGCACGATAACTCGAACAAAAATTAATATATATGTAAGTACATATTTGAATGAAACTTGGTGCACATACAGGATGTTTTTTAATGGGTTAGGGGTAGTCAGAGGACCGAAAAAATTATGATTTTCAATAATTTTTTTTGCTAGTCATGTTTCGACTTGACTTCAGCAAAATTTCAAAAAACAAATTAATAATTGTAAAAGTCATCGCTGTTTGTGTGGAACCCGTTTCTCCATCAGTCCCTTGCGATGGTCATTGCAAGTCCTTGGAGATTCATCTAAAATCAATCGGACAAGAGAAATTAGTTTTATTAATAGATAATCTTGTGTCTGATCGAATGTGATTTGCTGTTGCCTTCGTAGCATTCTACCTTCTCGAGTGTTATCGTTAGCGCGTTAGTTGCTGTTAGTTGCTTGCTCTCGAACGCTCCGGAGCGCTCGAACGCTCTTTGTTAATTGGTTAATAACTCGAAAAGTATTTGTCGGCTTCATTTAAAATTTTCACACAATATTTTTAAGAGATTATACTTTCAAAAAATGCAAAAAAAAATCCAACCCTTTAAGAACTGAAGAGCTTTAAATGATAATTCAAAGCCATTCGATCAGTCCAGTTTTTGACTACTTGAGTTGAGTAGGTTTTAAAGGGCATGCGAAAAGGTGGTTAGTGTCGTGGGGGGTACCTTCACATGCCGGACATATGTTTGGTATGTCGGGGTCAATTCTGGATAAGTAGGAGTTTAACCTGTAACAATATCTAGAACGTAATTGTGCCAGTATTACGCGGGTCTCACGGGGAAGCTGGAGCTCTTCATCTGCTATGGGTGGTGGTTGGACTCCGATTACGGCATTCACTGGAGGGGAGCTTATGAAGGTGGTAACTGGTCCCGGTGAATGTCGTTTAATACTGGTCCAGTAGAAGTCTGTTTATTTTGTCCTGGATCTTGTCGGCGTAGTGTAGTAGGTGTCTTCTGACGCGCCTGGGAGGCGGTTCTGGCTCAAGCAGGTGCCTGCTGAGCAGTTTGTTATGCTCCTTAACAGGTAGCATATTGGCCTCGTCGTGAAGGTGTTGTATTGGGGACATCAAGAGGCAATCCGTCGCTGTCCGAATGGCAGTGATTTGGCATGTCTGAAGCTTTATCCACTGCGTGTCACTGGTTCCAGGCGACCAGAAAGGCGCAGCATAGTTTAGGACCGGCCGGCTAATTGCCTTAAATGTCGATAGCAACAATTCTTTGTCTTTGCCCCAAGTGCTGCTGGCAAGCGATTTGAGGACGTTGTTGCGATTTTGAACTTTAGTGGCAATTGCGGTTGTGTGCGCAGAGAAGGACTTCGACAAACTGTCGAAGGTTACACCCAAAATATTGGATTGTTTACTGTCGGAATTGGTGTGCCATCGACTTTTACCTTAAGGGGCAGTTTGACCTCCTTTGTCCAGGTGATAAAGAATGTCACCGTGTACTTAGTGGGGGAAAGTTGAAGACACCTCGCAGTGAAAAAGCGAGAATGGTCGGTGAGGTAGTTGTTCACTTTGGAGCACAGGCTATCGATATCATTACCGGACGCCATTATCGTGCAGTATGAGACCAGGGATTGGCCATGCCCAATTTTACAGAGGTTCTTGTTATGCACATGAAGTTGCAAGCCACTGTTGTGGGGTTTAGGTATTGTGAGCAACAAAGGGCAAGCCATTCGACCCTAATACACAACACAGTACACAATACCTTAAACCACAACAGTGGCCTGCAACTTCGTGTGCATAACAAGAACCTCTGTAAAATTGGAACATAGCCAATTGTTGTTTCTGTGGTTGGGCTTTTGGTGTTTGTCAAAAATTCATCGCAGGCGTTTCAGGGTGTTTACTTTTGTTTAGAAGGCGTTTTAATTGGATAACTCGATTTTAATGATGGTTTCGGGAAGTTATAGCCACATATATGCTTGTCCTCAAGTATTGTATGCACCCTGTATTATTGGGATCAGATGAAAACCAAGTACACTTTTTATATGTTAAGACTAATAAGACTAAAATTCCCTCCGTCTTTGTGATCTTAAAAGCTACAACTTTCATAGTCTACGAGTTTATTTGATTCGAAATATTAACAGCCAACACAAATTGCATTTTACTAAAATGTGCATGGGTATATAAAGTTTGGTCCGGGCTGAATTTAGCCTTCTTCACTTTTTAATTAAGACATCTTTATTTACCTGTTCATCTGAATAAACTTCCTCATCTTCAATAGCTACAGAGTTGAAATATATATGAGTATCAAATGAGTGAGCTCGATAAGTACATTGGCTCCAAATAAACAAATAAAAAATCAGTCTATTCATTCCTGAAATGTTTGCGTGGGAAGTTATTAAATTTTTTATATTGACCGCATCACTGCGCGTGCAAAGTGTAAAAGCTTTGCTCAAAGGGAAAGGTGAAGAGCCAAAGATATACGAAAACTGCAAATATACAAACATATATGCATACATACCATTACATTTACATACAAATACCTATACATATATGTAATTCTTATTTGTTTTGTTTTGCTCTTTTCTTCTAACGAGATAAATAAATTCGATAATATATATTATTCTTGTTCTCTTTGTTATGATTTTTGGATGCGAAAGTGAATGGTGATGAAAAGGAAATATCTACCGCGCAGCTATAGCATGTAAATGATAAGTGCGTGTTAATGTGCGGTGAAGCAAGTGCGCAGACTTCCTTTGAAATGTGTGTGAATGTGCGCTAGGCCTTTGTTTTGTTTACACTGTATGACCAAAATTGGTATACCTAAGTGATTGATAAATTCAAATTTATCATCCGATAATGTTGTGCACTTATCTATGTAGATTAAATACTCTTGAACTTAAACAGGTACGCAAACATTTCAGAGCTCTCGACTTTGTTCCCGCGTTTTCGAGCAGCCCGGGCGTATGAGCAACGAGGACCGGCATGGGCAAAATTATGTTGAATATAAATGTAAAATAATTAGCTGAAAAAACACAAAAATTTATATAATTTACAAGAAGCAGAGGGTGAATGGCGCCAATTTATAGTATAATACCTTAAAAAGAAAATTTTGCATAGGAATATATCGAGGGTTTTTTTATCTGCATGAGAACTATCGATGCCGATAACTATGGGGCTGGGATTCGCAATAATGTAACTTGGGCAATTTTTGGTAAACTATAATGTCTTAATTAATGAAATTTGGTAGAGATGTTAAAGAGATGTTAAGTAACAATCTTTATAACTCCCATTTATTCGGGAAATAATAGTTTCGTAATTATTTGCTTTCAAAGTGCCCTCGGAGACTTCAGTTTGGCACATTACACTATATATTTTTTTAGAACTTCACTAAAATTCACTAAATATACACTCACACGCGTGTTTTTACTTATTTTTATACTTGTATTCGAATTATTTTCATTAAAATTTAATGCAAATGTATTTATCCATATAATCAATTTCCAATTTTAAGCGCGAATAAAAAGAAGATTGAAATGGCAACAGTATAGTGTTACTGGATGTCTACAAATAAAAACAAAAATGAAGTATTTCAGTTTAGTGTTAATGACGGTGATGGGGGTTATTGTGCCTCCTTACTACACACACGTATATGACGTTTTAATTGTGGGTTCAATGTTTTTAACACGGAAAGAGTTCTACGCAAAAATACTGTGTGTTGCGTAGCTGGAGTTGGACTGATGAGGGTTATTTTTTTGAAACGAAACGAGTTTTTTAACAAAGACAACTACAACCACCCTATTTGTTTTGCAGACATGATAATAGAATTTTTGTGGAGAAAATCTGTTTATAAAAAGCATGAGGACCCGTTTGTATAATAAAACTGAACGAAGCAATACAATATACTTGTAAACCGTACTTTTCGGCTTTTAATTACATATTATTTTTTGCTATACCTTTAATATCATTGTTTTGTTTAACTCATCGAAGTTAAATACGGGCATAACATAATCCAGACAATCCCACTGTTTTTCTTTTAAATTCCCTCTAACGCTTTTTTGTATGCTTATATTTTCAAAAATGTTTCTCAATTTTAAATTACAGCAAAAAATACTGCAGATTTACAATCAACCCTCCCCTGAACATCTCTGCATACGAACTTCGTTTTTATTTCAGGTGTATGGCACCACCAACTTTTTGCTAATCTACACAACTTTAACATTAAGTTACTTAAACACTTTAGCCTCCGGAGGGTACGGTTTCCAGTTTTAAGTTTCCTCTCCCCTCATTTAAACCTTTTTTTCAAAGCAGGTGACATTATACTAAATTTGTCCCAACTATGGTTTTACACCTAAGAATGACAGACGGTGTTGACATTTCTGTTCAGTTAGATTTGGCAATTCATCATGAATCATTTAACGCCAAACAACGCTTTCGGATTGTGAAAATTAACTTAAAAAAAATAAATCTGTGCGCGAAGTTCATAGAGCATTGGCGGCAACATCTGTCCTTATTTATTTCGAAATGGGAAAGGAGCTGCTGGTACGGTGAATGGTGAGCGCTATCGAGCCATGCTGACTAAGTTTTTGTTCCCAAAAATTAAATTTCAAAGCATCGACACGACATTTAGTTCTAACAAAAAACACAATTTGTCTTACAGCAGCGGCGGATATCAAAAAATAAATGCCATGAAATTATCTACCCGATTATAATGAAAGAATGCATTCCAACAGCTTTTCTGCTCTGTATTACCATTTTATTGGGTTGGTGGGAGACTACCATCCGTGCGTTGTTTCGAATCTCCGTGCATAAACACCAAAATGATAGAAACATTTTTTTCTAATAGTGGTCGCCCCTCGGCAGGCAATGGCAAACCTCCGAGTGTATTTATGTCGTGAAAAAGCTCCTAAAATCAAAAACCATTTGGCGTTCGGAGTCGGCTTAAAACTGTAGGTACACCACAAATGGGAGGTGCCAATTATTTATTTATAGGATAGCTGTGCAGGATTGATAGAGCTTTTCTTATTTATGCTACCGCAAGTTTGAAAAATCGAATAGTAAATATTTGAAAAAAGTTGCATTTTTCTCTATTTATTTATATGTACCCATAAACCCCTTTTAAATAATGTTTTCTAAAACAAGGTTTTTCTTCTATTTTTGCTTTATTCAACAGTTTATGGAAGTAGTGCCGATTTGAATGTAACCGTCGATGACGGCGAGACTTCTATATACAATGGAGATGAGAACCACAAAGTCTGGAATGGTTCGCAAGATCAACTTGATGCTATAGCAGTAGAAAGCCCCTATGAAGTGTTTTCGGGCAACACATCCACTTTGGGACGACCTGTGAGAGCTCGTCAAATAAGCACACCCATCGATGTACCTCCCCCACCGATGCGAGAGGAAGCTTATAAAAAACGTAAAGATAAGGGCGCATCAAAAACGCCTGGTAGCCAAAGCCTCTCTGGGACACTAATACGCCCGAAGCCCATTCATCCAGTAACCTTGCAGCGGCACGGAGTTTATGCTGGTGTTCCAGGCAATGGTATTTACGGTCCAGTGGTTGGATCCGGAGCATATCCATCGCCACAAGGCTCACGAAACTATCACACAATCAGTCATCGAGGTTTCCATGGTGGTCCTCTGGGCCCACCTCCGCACAATCATTACCCTGGCATGCCACCTCCGCCACAAATGATGCATCCACCACATATGGGCATGCCCATGCAAATGCCCGTCATAATGCCACAACAATATGCAACGCTGCAATCCACGCGCACCACAAAGAAAAAGAAGGATAAAAAGAGCAGTGGCATACCTGTTGGATTACCCATTGTGCCACCTGTTTATGCATTCCATCAGCCCATGGGTGCATCGCCGCAATCGCAACCTGCTATAGCGCAATCCCTGATCGGCGAACCGCGTCCACTGGCGATGTCGAATCGCAAGTTGGCAGTGTCCATGGGCAATGGACTCGATGACGCACTCAATTCGGGCACAGAATCACCAGGCGGTACAGGCATCTACCGACGAAAAGGTCATCTAAACGAAAGAGCCTTCAGTTATTCTATACGCCAAGAGCACCGCAGCCGTAGTCATGGCTCATTAGCTAGTCTACAGTTTAATCCACCTGACATGAAGAAGGAACGCGAAATTGCCCAAATGGTAGCCGGACTTGATTTGAGTGCTAGCGAAGAAAGGGAAATGGATCGAAAACACATGCACGCAAACAATGGCGGTGGAGCTGGCATTCAGCCGCCTCAAGCGATTTACGGAAATGGAGTTACAACTGCGGTATACGGCAACAACATGGGTCCGGGCAACTTTGGCAAGGCTCGAAGATAAATCAATTTGATGGAATGCAATGACATCATTGTGCATTTCTATTCAAAAGAGGTCATATAAATATGTTTTAAAGCATGTGTATGTAGTATCATTTTAATAATTACGGTAGGATGACAAATATAATTTTGTGGCGTAAATATGTAATTATTACTAGGCTAAGTTATGTGCGGACGTTTACATATCCGATCTGTATATTAATTTGCAAAAAAGGAAAAAAAAGACGAACACGGTTTGGGACCTACAACAAATACTGAATTACAAATGCGCCTATTCATACAGCTGTAAAAATAATAATAATAATAAAGAAGGTAAAACCAAAGAGATACCGGAGTAAAAACGTCGGCGGGTTCTTCTTTTGTATGCGTTAGCAATTTGCTCTCTTATTTGCTTCTGAATGCTTTCCCTTTAAATTAAGAGTTTCTAACGCTGTAAAACTATTTAAAGGAACAAAGATTATCAATTAAGCAAAATATTAATATTTTAGAAAAATATACATATGGACACATAAAATATTTCCTAAATAGTTGAGCCGCTTAAATATGCACTATTTATTTTTACTAAAACCACCGCTCGGTTGCAGTTGTTCAACGGGATTGAAATCATTAGAACTCAGTTAGTGTAGATTTGACTTAACTTAACTGAACTTATCTTAATTAACTTAAGAAATTGGCAAATATAACTCAAGACGTCAATGCTTTGTTTTGTGTTTAACTACAATATATTACATTTGCTTCCATTCGCAAAAATTATTTTCCAAAATACTTTGTACATACATTTATTTTTAAGAATTATAAAATCAAAGACATGACAAGCCCGCTTCCTCGACTAACCGCTAATGCAGATTTCCATCTAAGAGGTTGGGCGAAAGTTTAATTTACGTTAAGTTAAGTTACGTAAATTAAGTCTAGACTAACTGAGCTCCTACAGCATAATACATAGTCAGAGTATTGTATGTAGGGTGAAATTTTACAAAGTCAAGCATATTTCCAAATTTGTATGTATTAATAAAAAGTGAATGGCAAGGCATATTGAACAGGTAGGCTTTTTAATAAAAAGTATCGGGCACAATTTTTCCGTACACCACAGCAGGTTCAGTGGTGAAGGATCTGAGCCTCGTATGCATCAAGCTTCAGTCCCTTGTGCTTGAGGTAGGGTTCAAAATGCTTGCCCTGGACCTAATCAGCAGACACGCCCAGGAGATGGGTGTGTAAACAAATTACTTCTGCAGAGTTTGTCCAGATGAAAAAGAGACGATCCCCTTTTATGTCATTGCCCGTCTATAGCCAGACGTGGACTTACCATTTCAGATAGAGAATTATTTAATGAATTGGAAGATTTCCTCAGTACGGTGGAAATCAGCGATCTTTTAAAGTTTTTCAAAAGTGCACACTGTTTTTAGGAGAGATAAGGATAAGTTCCCCATGCTGCATCACAATGGCTATGATCCTGAGTGTGTCCCACAGTGGGCAACCGCTTCAACCTAACCTAACCAACAGCAGCCGTGATCTACTGCGTTGATTGGTGTGGCCACTAAAACAATCTGTCCTCTCCACCGTATTTGTAGCCAGCTTTCATGCTCGCCTTCTTGTTTTTCAATTAGTGCGACTTTGCTTTGTTGCACTGTGCCGAGGTCTATCTTTTCTCAGAGTCCCATCGGCTTTGTCACCGCGGTGTGGTTTGGCATCTCCGTTCCGCGACGCTAGTGATGACGTGTTTCTTTTTTGGGTCCCACGCATCCCTCCGTTGCTGGGCCATGAGGTTGGCGTCTATCTCGCCGCTGATCACAAAGATTGCAGCGCCAAAGACAGTGCGGTAGGCTGGGGCAACTCTGGGTGCCGCTGTTTGTTGCACCACATCCAGTGTTTTGCGCTACACTTTGTAATTTAAGTGCATCTCCATATACTTTGCTGCCGTTTTGGAGAATTGAGCTTGTGGCCGCCATGATTAGCCTTGGACCACCGATGTTTGCCATTAATCTGTTTGGCATTCCTTTATACTTAACTGCCCTGATATTAAAAAAAAACTTTAATTGCAAATTCTTAAAATACTCCGAAATATCTAAACAATTAATGCAATTTCGAAAGTGGGCGTGCAAACTACCTGGTTACAAGTTTTTCCTGTTCTTCTCTTTAAAAGTTTTAAGAATGAAAAAGAATGAAAAATATTCGCAATGTTGATGTTAACTGTCATTTTTCGGCAATTTTGTCTTCGCTAATCCCCTAATCTACTTACATTATGAGAATTAAGTCGAGTTGTCAACCCGCAATAGTCCCACTTAATTCCTGAGATAATTGCAGATTAAGTCGTAAAGCCCAATTAATGGCACCGTCTGCCTAGCCTATTAGGGACGTTCCAAAATCCGCCTACTACGGAGCTTGGACTGTCGCTGGAAAAGTGTGCCGATTTACTTTGAAGAATTTTAAGGTTTTAAGTTTTACACAAACCTCTAGCAGTAGAACAAAAACAACAATTGAGTATATTTTGTTGTAGCGTTCGGTCTCTTGAATTTCAATTTTATCGATTGACTATTTTTGCTATTTAGAGACCAAGTTATCTGAAAGAAATCAGGTCAACTGCTCTACTGTCACTACCTGTGTTCAATACGTTCGTTGTTCGAAATTAATGCAATGAAGCCGGCCCAAACTGTTACTATAATTAATTTGTTTTGTGAAATTATGTAAAAAATTTTCTAACAATTTGTATAAATAATTTGAGTAAGCATAAACTTCATATAAGCGCAAAGGAATATATTATATTTAAATAGACATGTAATCGTACTTACGTGTAAATTCAATATTTTAAGCTAAACTTCAAATGAATTTTTAATAGAAAATCCCGATATGCTTACAAATAAACATATATTTATATTTATGTGGGTATAGTCGGAAATAGACATTTATACATATTTATGCATATGTATGTATGTACATATTTATACGAGCATTCTTATACATATCTATCTAAAAATGAACATAGGTGTACTTGTAAATTGCAAATTTTTCAATAGCTGCATTCTCATTTGCTAACCGAGTTTGAAAGGCGTGATTTAATTAGTGAAATTTACCAACAAAAACCAAACGGAAAAAGAATTACTTCGGAATCTTAACTCAGTATATTAATTTATTTACTCAAGAAATATAAAATAATTATTTGGTATTTAACTGAAATTTTCAAAGTATTTTAACAGAACCTATTTACAACAACACTACAAATTAGTGTGCGTATCGTTAAAGCGCTCTCAACTCACACCACTTATGTATATCAATTCCCCCAGCTTATTTGCCTTATTGCTTTGCATCATTGAGTAAGTAACAAAATAGCGTATATCCTCTTCTTTTCATACTTCTGCTTTACAAAAAGGAGACGCACAACATATTTGAGTGCCAGTACAGGCATCCCACATACAAAATAATTTTTATGCGAGACTGTGGCTCTCTCTATGTTATTACTTACCCAACGCGCTTCAATATATGTATGTACGATATACCGAATGCTCTTTTGCGACTCGTCTGTAAATGTATGCAGCTAATGTTAAGTTTCTGAATGCATATAAAAAATATGAATAGAATTAAGAAAATTACGATGCTGGTCAATAAAATTTGAGTAGATTCAATACATATGTATGCATATTGGATATATGTATGTATGTACGTTATGTATTTTTAGGTACTTTCCTAAATACATGCAAAATAATCGAGCAATTCACAAGGTGTTGTGGAGGTATAATTTTTTAACACCATAGATATGCACAGTTGCATCGTCATGTTTGATTTTCTTTACGAAACAACAACAAATTGTTCGACAAATATCGTGAAATGAAATGATTTCAGAACGCACACAACGTTAGACGCCTTGTGAATTGCCCAAATGTTTATAATTTGTATTACTTATTTTCTTATCCTTTTTAAAACAATGACAATTGTGTGCCTTATTAGGTTTATATAATATTTACTGTTACATACATGTACACATACTTTAATAAATTTTTCATGTGCCGAATGTTATTATTAAAACTCTTAATTTCCATGACAAATTATTAATTTAAGACCAAATGTATGTAAAGGAAATTGCGAAAAAAAAACACAAATAAACGATCGTAGAAATTCTAGCAGAGTCTGAGACTAATATTAGGGGCCGTAAGTATGCTGTGCATTTTACAATAGAGCTTTTTCGTGAATTGAGAATTACATTGGCCTATCGAAGGACGAGCGCCAATAGAAAAATGTGTTTGTACACTTTTAATCTGGGGTCAACCAAATGTTAAACGCGCCCCACCCCTCTGCACTGCAGTGTCCACCACTGGAATAATAACATAAACTAATTTAAAATTTATGGCATATAAAATTATGGTAAGGAGTAAGAATTTAAAATAAAATAAGGTATTATTCACGGCAGCCGCCGTAGCCGAATGGGTTGGTGCGAAACTACCATTCGGAATTCAGAGAGAACGTTGGTTCGAATCTCGGTGGAAGATCAAAATAAAGAAAACGATTTTTCTAATACCGGTCGCTCCTCGGCAGGCAATGGCAAACCTCCGAGTGGATTTCTGCCGTGAAAAAGTTCCTCATTGAAAATATCTGCCGTTCGGAGTCGGCTTGAAACTGTAGGTCCCTCCATTTGTGGAACAACATTAAGACGAACGCCACAAATAGGAGGAGGAGCTCAGCCAAACACCCAAAACGGGTGTATGCGCCAATTATATATATATGTATATATATTATTCAAAACCGAAATACTATAAATTGCTTCTATTCCAAGCTGCAAACATTCAAACAACCACAACATAGGCACTTCCTCGAAGACATGCAGTTGACTGGATTATTTAACCGTAGGTAGGTGAGATGGTTGAGGTACTGCCGTTTCGACACCATTATTAGACCACCAACAAGCAGATATCTGCAGCTTGCTCGAGCTGTTGGCTTAATGGAGAAGGTTGATGGGCTCTAGTTCAAGCACTGCCTCAGGCTGTCGAAGGAAAAAGCACCTAGTGACCGCAATCGCATGGCTGTCAAATCTGAACATTTAGAGAAAAAATGCTCAATCGTCTCCTTCCCTGAAGCTTCTGCATTGGGCGTTAAATGATAAACTTAGATTTTCCACGTGTGTGCCGATCGTCCAATGACCGGTAAACACAAGATGGCATGGAGTCCCCATGACTTTCTGAGTCCTGCGTTTATTGTACTGAAGCAAAAGGGTTTTGAAATAGCACATAAAGAAATTAACCGCAAAGTCATAAGAAGTTTTCGTGGAACCTTAATCACAAGATGCGTAAATTTTACGTACCAGCTGTTCATGTGTGTTTATATATGTACAAGGTGGTGTAAAATTAATCATCCAATTTTACTTTTTCACTAAATGCAAAAAAATCTTTATTTTGATCTATACGCGCTTCATTGCTTGTCTGTTGGCGGCAATTTAGTTCACAAAAGCGAAATATAATTCACGCACGACGCGTTCACACATTTGCAAAAATTATAAATCTTCCGGCAGGGTGATTAATTTTGTGCCACCACATGCATATGCACATGGAATATGTATGGAATCGCAATAACTCGT
>JAYXIM010027293.1:0-12610 GCA_037575425.1 Anastrepha fraterculus
GCGGTTGGAGCCTTTTGGTTCGATGTGGAGTTGCAATGCAACCGGGTGCCGGGACCCATAGAACGGCAGAGGGTTAGATAGACCTCGAACCCTACCAAGGTGGTTAGTGTGTCCATTCCACACTACCAATTGGTATCCTTAAATGCTTCGGCATTTTTGGGGCGCTGATCAACGCATTGTTTTGATCCATTGTACTTTTGAGCACCGTGGGTTTGGGCTGTCGCCAGCAGGAACTCACGTAAAAACCCTACACGACGATTACTACCAGACAGACAAGCTTGATCAGGACATAGATTCTATTTTCGAACAAATAAAGGATTGCCTTAATCCCAATGTCACTAATGAATTGCTATGTAAATTACCTGTTCTTGGAAAAATTCAAAGAAGAATTACAACTGAATTTCCAGGCATTAAGTTCGTGCACACAAAGACCTTAGTCACGGACATCCTTAACGAGGACGATCAAAAGGAATTCCTTTACGCGGAGCATAATAGAGCACATCGCTCCCTTAAAGAAAATATGGTGCAGGTTCTGAGGGACTACTATTTCCCGAATATGAGTAAAATGTTAAAAGAAATAGTTCGTAACTGCAAAATTTGTCAGAAAGCCAAATACCAACGCCATCCGCCAAATCCAGGAATAGGACGTACACCGATTCCTAGCAAACCTGGCGAAATTCTCCATGTAGAAATTTTTTCGACAGACAGTAAATATTACTTGACCTGTATAGACAAATTTTCAAAGTTTGCCTTAGTCCAATCAATTCCTTCGAGGTCAATAGTCGATATAAAGGAGCCATTAATCCGTATTATGAACTTCTTTAAAGGTACCAAAAGCCTTGTATGTGACAATGAGAAGTCACTTAATTCTAATACAATAAAGTCCTTACTAAAATACTACTTTAATGTCTCCATATTTACAACACCACCGGCTCATAGCAGAACGAACGGGCAAATAGAACGTTTTCATGGGACTCTTTCGGAAATCAGTAGATGTATTAAATTAAGCCAGGGATTAAATGACACGAACGATCTTCTTTTACTCGCCGCATATAAATACAATAGGACAATTCACTCAGAGACAGGACAGCGACCCGTCGACATTATTCACTCTAGCACACCAGAGTACTTAGGTGTAATCAAACACAGCTTGATTAAAGCACAGAATTCTGATATAAAGCACCACAACAAAAATAGAACGATAAAAATGTTTCAGCCGGGCGAGAAAGTTTTTATAAAAAACAATAGACGAACATATCACATATCGGTACTATCACTTCCTTGCCTGCAAAAAATCAACATAAGAAATCTGAAGCACATATCGCAGTTGCAGGGACTGATCAATACGCGATCAGTTCAATCCATAAGCTCTTTGATAGTCCTTGGAATAGCTGTCATGGTAATCACCGCACTTATCTCCATTAAACAATGGAACAAAAAAAAAAAAGGTTGAACAAGGCCATAAAGGAAGCCGAGGACGGCTTCACTGCAAGTGGGGGAGTAGTTAACACATAATAATTTCAACTTTGGCACATGCAAGTTAATACCCTACTCTGGTAAGCCGCATAACGGCAAATATATACAAAAATTTAGAGTAAACAATACTTCTTAAAGCTAGCATAAGCACTAATTGGATGATGAAATAAGCTCATCCAATAGTGAAATATTTACTGTAAACATAAACAATTATTTGTTAAGGATAGAATTACAATAAGCAATGCTTTTTAAAGCTAGCATAAGCACAAATTTATAAACATAAACAATTATTTGTCAAGTACTTTTTAAAGCTAGCATAAGCACAAATTAGAGGATGATGAAATAAGCTCATCCAGTAGTGAAAGATTTATTGTAAACATAAACAATTATTTGTTAAGTATAGAGTAAGCAAAAACTTTGTATAAAAGAAATAATGTAGGAATAAAAGAATATCTTCAAGTTTGACTTTGGAAGCAAGCGTTATATTTTATTTTTTTTAACGCTCACCCGCGTTAGAACTTTAATTTGCATAGCAAGGGTAATAAAAACAACATCTAAAATAAATTGTGTTTTATTAAAAATTAATTTGCATAACGTTCGATAAATCGGACGGCTTGTTTACAACAAACTACAGACAAATGTGTAACTTTTCTTGCACCACTCGATTTATGTGATCTCCATAACCCGAAATTTTCACAGAAATTCATTATAAGTATAAGGACAAACTTTATGCAGTAATGGGTTAATGATCGAGAACGATCATACTTAGAGGGGGAAGAGTTAACACAACAGTTTACAACAGCCCAACAAGTTGACCATAACAACGGTCAATAACAAGAGGTATACTATAATTTTAAGTTAAAGAAGTAATTGGAATTAATCTTAAGTTGGATTCAAAATAATAAAGACGAAAGCGGACGGGTTTTTAAAAATAAAGTTTAATAAATAAAACTTTAAATTATATATTTCATTTTGCCATAACAAATAAAAATCAGTGAACTCGGTTAAAGAGTCGTTTATTATAATTTCGAAAGCCTCGTACATTTGAGCCATTGTTGCTTTTACCTGCAACAGTAAATATTATGGCATGAAATCGGAATTGAACTTTCATCGAGGTCAAAAAGCTGCCGAAGCAACTTGGGATATTTGCGACGTGTGTGGAGAAGGTGTCATAGGCGAGTTAACATCACGGAAATGGTTTGCAAAATTCAAAACTGGCGACTTTGACGTCGATAACACGTCCCGCAGCATAGGGTCTTCTAAATTCAATGAAGAACGTCTCAAATCACTTTTGAAGGAGACCGTCGCCAAACCAGTCGTGAATTGGCGGAAAAAATGAACTGCAATCATAAAACGATTATTAATCCCCTTAATTTAATGGAATTTGCCTAAAAATTGGGAGCCTGGGTGCCTCACGAGCTCATCGAGAAATTGAGAAAGTCGCCTTTAATTTGCTCTCAGCATACCCACCAACGAGCAACACGGAGATGAGAAATGGTACCTATACATCAGCATGAAGCAAAGAAAGGAGCGGGCGGCTCCAATAGGTACGCCAAAGCCGAGTGTCAAGTCGGATCTTTATCCAAAAGAGATCATGATATGTATTTGGTGGAACTGAGAGCGCAAGGTGCTCTGGAAAAGAATGTCACGGTCAACAAGGAGCTCTACATTGCCCAGCTAAACCGCGTGAATAAGGCTATTCGACTGAAGAGACATGATCGATATGGTCAAACCATACAACTTCACGACAAGCACCATGTTGCACAAGTCGTCAAAACCGCACTCGACTGAAAAGACCTACGAACTTATTCCCCAATCTAATACATAGCGTGCTGGGCTTATCAGAAGCAACCTTTTATATTTATTGCAAGTAAAAATACAAACTAATGATGCATACTTTTGGAAATATTTTTCAAAAAAGGAGCTCGTTACCTTATACAAGTTAACTTCACACAAATTTAGTATAATAGTAACCAAACACCGCTTCCGCTGGAATCGTAAACAACAACAACGCTCACTGGCAAACATACATCGAACCGTGAGAAAGATACCTGCTGGAACTTGCTGGCATCGCTCTACTACACCTCACTGCAGTCACGCGGCCCATCTACGTTGCAAATTCATGAATTTTATTGTAAAAAAATGTACTTCTGTTAAAGATTGAAAATTGTAAGTCAGTCCTAAAGTAGCACTCAATAAAGAAGCCGCAAAACTAAACTCAGTGAGTTTGTATTTGGCTAACTGCCGCCCAACGCGAATATTAAAATCGTATATTTCAATTTACGTGTTTTACTAGTACGTGCCAACGGGAATATTAAAACCGTCCTTAATAGTACGTACCAACGCGAATTCGTCCTTAAGCAGTACGAATCCACGCGAGTTACATATGTAAAACCAAGCACTAACACTATAGATGAATTCATTGCAAGTATAATTAATAACAAAGTGTAACACTAAACCTACTTCCGTTTTGTTTACAGAAATTATTATTAAATTCACAAATCAAAATTATTTTTCGGTCGCAATTCCAGGAATTGCAACCGTTCCAAAATTAACTAACTTCACTGTCCGCTTACAATAAATATTGTCAAATCAGCATTTCCGTTCCCACACGAAAATGTAATATTAATAAGTATTTTTCATAAGCCAATGTAATTTAGCAAGTAAGAAAAACAGAATATACCGAGCAAGCAAATATGTAAGCTTTGATTAAACTTGAAGTAAAAGAATAAAGTCAGTCTGGTTCCTCCCTTTCATCGGATTTTAGTTTGTTGAATTAAATAAATAAATTTTAATAATCAAAAACAGAATTAGTTTTTTTTTATGCAACTTAACGGCAAAACACGTAAATGGCGCAGTCGGTAGGATCCTTTAAACAGTAAAAAACGATCCAGTGAAACGAAATACGGGAAATAAAAATAATAAAAATAATTTTTTATAAACACCCAACCTAATCCTGCGAATCCGTAGCCAACTCAGGAGTTGACCGGACCCTCCAGGGTATAACTAAACATACGATAACTAAAACTAAAAAAAGAAAAAATAGTGCAGTGATCATTTAGGCAACTTGAACACCACTAAACCGAAAAAATAGTGCAGTGAACATTTTTGCAACTTATACACCACTAAAATAAAAAAAAAAAAAAATAAATAAATAATTGTTATAGTGCAGTGAATATTTACAATAGACACCACTATAATTTTTTTTTTCTAAAACTGTATTCTAAGAGACAACAAATATTCGACAAACGGAGAAGGATGGAAGACCAGGCTCACATTGCCTCCGTCAGCGTGGCCGAAGAACTGGCCAGAAAAGATCAGCAGTTGGAAAGCTTACGCCAAGCCTACCTAGATCTGCAACAGCAAACACACCATTTACAGCAACAACACCAAATACAGGATAACGGCAAAAGAGACAACATTTTTAAGATGATAAACCACATGCCAACTTTTACCGGTACAGGAGAAGTCACGGTGAACAGCTTCTTCAGCAGCATCGAATACCTGTTATCAACCATACAAGATGAAAGTCTAAAAAAGGAAGCGGTCCGAACCATATTCTACAAAGTCATACAAGGACAGGCCAAGGACGTCATCATAAATATACCGACACCAGAAAACTGGCAGCTGATTAAAAAACTGCTAAAACTTAGATACAGGCCAGATACGGAGCCACATCAAATATACAAAAAAATTAACAACTTATGTGTAAGAACGACATGGATCATGATGATAGCAAGAATACTAACGATACGACAATGTAAAGGTATAATGACTTTGACGGAACTAACGGAACAAACCGGATTTATAGATTTACAAATTAGAAACCAAGAAATACCCAAAGATAGTGACATAGTACTACACATGATTGACGTTTACAAACTAGAAAGTATTATCAATGAAATGACGGACAATATAATATTAATGAAATTAGAAAATAAAGAGACACTACAACGAGAGTTGTTAGACATAAGGAATAAGTTACTAACGCTCATGCCAGTAAAAACTAGAAATAAACGCGAACTAATTAATGCAATAGTAGTATGTCAAAATGGTTTTTTGGTACAATGGACGAAGACGATAGACAAAATATACAAACGCACTTTTTACAGACGAATGACACAATGAACCAACAAATCAAAATAAACAATTATTTCAGTTCAGCTATAGAGCATCTCAAAGAAATTGTTAAAAGTGATAGAGTAAAAATTGAAAAAGAACTTAATTCTATTAATAAATTTATGTATGACGAATATAAACAAAATTTATACTTAGACCAGTATACAAAGATTCAGTTATTAAAAAGTAAAATTGAGCAAATACAAGAAAATGTTGTATCAGCCAAATATGGAATATTACACCCAAATATTTTAACTAGTGAAGAAATAGTAAAATATAATATTGATTATAATAAGCTTAAGTATCTACAATTAAGCACAGCCATTTTAAATAACACCTATCTAATATTCGGCATTAAAATACCTAAAAACTTTGAATATGTAAAAATAAGAAAGGTTATTCCAATACCTAATAAAGAAAATAACGAAATAGAAGCAAAAATAGAAAAAATATTCATTTATGCAAATAAAACTCTATTATTTGAAGAAAATAAATCTTTAAAAAGATTGAAACCAAGTAAACACTGTATATTAAAACAAAACTGTCACCTCACCAGAAATAAGGATCTTGAAATTCTAGCCATAGACGTAAAATGTAATATTAGTGACTACTATTTTTCAAATTATATCGAAAACATAGAAGAAAATATTGAAAGTGTAAAATATGAAGACATTCGGAACTTTACGAAAAAAATTACATTCGATGAAATATTGGAGGAAAATAGATCAGAATTAGTTTTTTTTTTATGCAACTTAACGGCAAAACACGTAAATCGCGCACACCAACAACCTGTAGTATCAGTTCGCAGGAACCCTCACGAAGAAATCCAGGAGGACCTTAATAGACCGAATATGAGCGGACAAACAGGATACAACCAAATGGCTCAGCGGAGACTGGTGATTTCATTGTAAGTTAAGTTTAACATAAGCATCACAAGCAAATGAAAATTGTGAAAGAATTTTTTAAAGTTTTATAAAAAGCAAGAAAATTGATGAACTAAAATTTACACTTAAAATTAAAAATAAAGAGTTCATTAAACAAAATAAAAGTTAATCTCAGAAGTGAAAGTTAAAATTAAATTAAAACGGCATTATTTTCAAAAATAAGAGACACTATTGAAATGTTGTAATTTGAATCTTGCCTGGCTATTGTAAGAGGAAATGACCTGGATGAGGAATGCTTCATCTCCTACCAGTACAAGTTGTGTTGGCAATGTATGACCATGTAAACATTTATTTTCCTGAAACATGAATTAATCATCTTTCAAGCTTCTGTCCCACTGGGGATTCTTCAAACATTTCCGAAACACCGTACCCGCCAATATCAACGAATATAGTCATATTTGTGCCATTTGAGCTATAACGTACGTACAAAACTTTCATACAAACATACAAGTTAACACAGTCAATATTATCTGTTCATAAAAATGCAGAAATAGCAAAATCACATTTTGTGCGAACGGAAGTGATCGCGACAAAATGTGAAGCACCTTACTTACCTGTTCCATTTGCAATTTGATGATTAGCCAATATTTACTTACATGCAATATTTAGCGGAAGCAATCGCAACGGAATATAAGCCGCCGCGACTCCCAACAACAACAATAATAATTATAAAATATTGAATTACACAAATAACAATTTAGCAAGTAAGCAATTTCATTGTAAATTGTAGCAAAATAAGAATTTAGTAAGTAAGCAATTTTGTACTATATAAGACATTATCAAATAAAGCAAGCAGGTTCAGTTGAAACTTAAAATCATTTTTACGAGTCGTGGCCTGCAGTCGATAACTGGCGCCCAACATAAATTAAACCTTCAAAAAAGTGTGAAACGGATATATCCTACAAGATTTTTATTTAAAAAACAAAAAAGGATACAACATTTTCTAGTTTATTGAGTGATTAATTAAGCTCTCAAAAAAAAGTGTGAAATAAAATCCTTAAAACCACAAAAAGTCTATTAAAAATCAGGATCAAATATCCTAGCTTTCAAAAAGTGTGAAACGGATAAGTCCTACAAGATTTTTATTTAAAAAGGATACACAATTTTCCTGGTTATTGAGTAATTAAGCTCTCAAAAAAGGGTGAAATAAAATCCTGAAACCATAAAAACTTTATTAAAAATCAGGATCAAATATCCAAGTTCATCGGAGACCGCATTGAAGTACAACCGCCTGCAGCCGCCTACTACCTTGTAACGTGACACCACCTGTACCCAAGTACGGAAATAAGCCTCCGAAAAAGGAAGAATCAGGACGTCCAGGTGATGACCAAAGTAACGCTGTTCCTCATATTATTGTAAGTTATTTATATATTAAGAAATTATCTTTATACAAAAAATCACAACTAAATTATTTTCAATTAAAAATAAAAAAATGAAAAGTATTGAAAATGCAATAACGCAGTTAACAGGCGCGCTCAATTTGCAAATCGAGCAGATGAGGGTGATGAGCAGTAGGATAGGTGAATTGGAAAATAGGATTAGCCCTCCTTCGGCAAATAACCCCGTACCTATTGCGCCAGCAACAGAGGCGGAACTCAACGAAATGAGGAGGTTGCCAGACTGCGTGAAAGATCTGCAAATCTTTGACGGAAATCCGATTCAATATATTTCATGGATCTCTAGTGTAGAACCTATTTTAAAAGATTACGAGGTAGTTAAAACCAGACCCATCTTTCGTGCGATAATGCAGCATATTAGGAATAAAATAAGAGGACCGGCGCGGCGGATACAGCCCTAATCTCTTACAACATATTTAACGATGACTGGGAAAAAATTAAGACCTGCCTCTCCTTACACTACGCAGACAAGCGTGATCTCAGAACTCTAGAATACGAACTAACAACATTAAGCCAGAGAAATTCTAGTGTAGACCACTTTTACGCCAGGATTAACTACCAACTCTCACTTATAATAAATAAGATTAAGGCTCAGGTACATTCAGAGGAAGCTATAAGCGCTCTGATAGATAGCTACAGCACTAGGGCACTCGATGTTTTCATTAGAGGAGTGCAAGGTGAGCTTTCGAGGATATTAATAATCCAAAAGCCGGAAACATTACCTGAAGCCTATGCTTCCTGCTTAGAAATTCAAAATATGAACTTAAGAAATCATTCGATTTACCCAAAAAGTTCCGGCAATGCGAACTACAAAAACAAAAAAAAAAAAAAAACAGCCGAAAATCAACGCGCGGACACTCACAAAAGGAAATTCACATCACGCATATAAAGTGGAATAGGTTGCAACAAGGACATTGGTCTGCGTGCAAAAGAAGTGGAATAATCCCAAAAGGACTTCCATACCACGCATGCGAAGTAGGAATACCCCCAAGGAACGTGAATAACAGAGCCGGTCCAGAAGACAGCAGCGTTAAATTCCTGTAGGACAGAAACGCACTCCTCTTCAAAGAGTGTTTGGTGGTACCACGAGTAGCTGCAGCAAAAGGGAAATTATACCGCAACACCAGGAGGACTGAAGTAAGTTAGTTTAAGTATATAAATTACGAAAATATTTAACAAATGGTGAAAAAGTGTAAAAAATTTATTTGAACAAACTAATAAAGGAAAATTTAAACCAAGAAGGTTATTAAGCTCACCAAAATAGTGAACAAATTGTAACATTAAATTTTAAACAAGGATAACATTAACTGCACATTTGAAATTAAAATTTTGTGTGATAAAAAGTAAAAGTAAAAACTTATTTAGAAATATAGAATCTTTGGAAATTGTGCAACCAAAAATATTGGTTAAATATCTAAAAGGAAAAAAAAACGCTTGTTTAACGAGATTTTTTTTCTGCTCTCATCAACTAATAATACTCACAAATATAATATCGGGCTTGTACAGCCAATAATACTGTTCAGAGCGCCATAGCATAATTAAGTGGCATCACCTACTACATTTTTTAGTTTTGCACACCGCAACCCTCTGTTACATTTTACTTAACTTTATATCAAAGCTGTAAAACAAAATATACTTTGATTTTGGATTTCATTCTGTGAACACCTGTACATCTGCGTATCATTTCCTGTTTGTCTTTGTTTTTGCTATTCTTTGCTACTCGATCGAGGGCAAAAATTCTTGCCCGACGACAACATTTTTGGTGACCCCGACGTGATCACATAGGCACCGCTATTTGCCGATGTGAATTTGTTGTATATTGCACATAAGCACAGTACAAAAATCTCGCGACTCAACAGTTACCTGAGTTGAACAGTCGCATTTTTTTTTGCCATACAAACAGTTGCCGCGTACAAATCATTTTTGAATCAACAAAAAACTTTGGGAGTTTTTAATAGAGAAGCGGACTAACTTTTAAGAAATGTCGTCCTTAAAACGCAAAAGCGTAGCCTTACTACGCCAACTTAATTTGAATCAACCTAGTATAGAGGAACTGCATGCCATGGATCATGCAGAGCTATCAGTATTGGAGCAGCTAGATCGTATTCAAGATCAATTCGAGTCAACGCAATCTCAACCTCCAGCAAAAAGCTAGTTGCGTTCAATAGTCACGCCCTAACTGCCTTCAGGAATATAAAAACAGCGTTAACTTCAGAAGAAGTTATTTTATATAAATGAAATAAAGTGAAAAAGTAAAGAATAATTTAATACTTCTTTGTTGTACGATACGAAGGTAATAATTAAAGAGAAAACTAAGCACCATCCATAAATTGAAAACTTCTAATGACGATGATGAAAGCGTAAAATTACATAAGTTCAGATTGATAGCGTTATTAAGGTTTTAAAATCATTTTTTCTTTTTATTATAAATATTCCAGGTGCTGCCGAAAACAATACCTAAATTTTTATTTTAAATGGTTTCCTTGTTTAAGGGGTTAGTCTACTTTGTCACTTTAAAATTTTTAAATTTTTTTTTTTGCATAATTTGAAAGTATATATATCCAGAAATATTGTGTAAAAATTTTAAGAAAATCCGAGCACTCTAACTATTTTTTTTTACCTGAACATCAGTACCTTATTTCGTCTACCTGCGCGTATAGCGTGCATCGATGAACTTTAAACGCGTTTTTCTCAAAACGACGTTTTCAAAATCTAGCTCCACTGTATCTCAAAAACTAATCAACCGATTTTCATAAAATTTGGATCACCTATTCTAGACATAATTTGCACCAAATTGACGCTCGGGGGTTTTGAAATTTTAAATTTTTACTATATATTTTTTTTAAATATGCGAAAAAAAAACCGTTCTATCAAAAATTTTCCATTTTTATCAGCCATTTTTTTTGTCTTCATTAAAACCTAATATCCGAGGGTCATTTTGTAGCCAGTATCTTACTGAATCTGAAACATTTTGATTTTTTTGTTTCAGACAAGCCGTTCTTGAGTTCTGATGGAGCCGCCTCACCAACCCATGTTTGAGACGTTACGCTTCACTGCTATTTTTTTACTAAAAATACTATAAAATTGAATAAAAAAAAATTTATTTCTGAATTTTAAGACTTTATTTAATAAATCAAACAAATTTTATATTACTATCATTTATAGTTTTCTCAAAAAAAAAATCACGAATATAGCCTTTTTTTCGAGTCTCCAAAGTAGACTGACCCCTTAAGTCAATATTATAATATTTAGGCAATAAGACTTAGCGTTACAAAATAGTTTAAAGGTATATTTTCAATTACAACTGTGTTGAAAATTTGAGGTATGTATGATTTTTATGAATTAAATAACCAACTCTAGAAGAACTTTTTGACAGAACTTCTGTAGGTAGCGAAGAAGGCCTCCTATGGTACGTCATACAAAGACCCTCTGGTAGCCCTGCTGAGGGTCTTTCAATTTGTGCAGCTCCATAAAAAAAGAAGAGGAAAGGTCTTTTGGAAAAGCTTTTAACTGAAATTGTCTACTGGGAAGTAAAACATCCCTTGAAACGCAGATATTCAACTAGTGTGCAGCAAAAAACGCAAAACATCATTCACAACATTCAATATGTACTCTCAATATGAACTCATAACTTTCATTATATTTTTGTTAACACTAACATATCTAGCAGTCTTTAATAGAAATTTCTTTCTTTGAAATAGCAAAACGAGTTCAAACAAGAAGATGTTTCAAAAAAATACGCATAAATACAAAGAACTAAAGTTCGACTTTTGATGGCATAAGGTAAACCTTAAATAATCAAAATTTTTCTTATATTAATTTATATATATAAGTATTTACACTATACTAAACTTGAACAAAAATATGTTAGTAAATCAAAAAAGATTACTTGGTTATAACGGCTTCAATAGTTTATTGGTGTCGCTGCTACCGCATCTGATGACGATGATACTACGAAGAGCAGTGGCAATTGTAGCAGAAACATTTGTTCGTGATTGACTGCCACCGCCGTGGCAAAGTCTCGATTGTTGTATGAAACGCAGAGTTTATTGCTACCACAAAATATATTCTTATTCGCATACCAACGTCGATGTGGCGGTGATGACGAACGATAACGATTGCTGGCTGCTGTTGTTGTTGGCCATTTATTCACTGAGCAAGTTTTATGGTTGCAGTAACTGTTAATGCCCATATGCAGCCCTCGTCATTCATCCCATAGACATTGTTGTTTCTGTCGCACATAATAGGTAAATTGACTGCACTTGCGACACGTCTTAATGCCGCAACGATAGTTGGGTTGTGCCGCCGACGAGTCGCCGCCATTCTTAGCTTTGCAATATTTGAGGCCGCAAGGATACCAGCCGATGCAGGTTTCTAGTGTGCATAGACATGGTGCCCATAAGCCGCTAACCTCATTGCAACGCGAGAAAAGTGTGTCGGGAAATTTCTCTGTGGCTGCCTCTAGGCTGGATATAGATGAGCCTAGAAGTGGAAAAATAAGAAGGAAAATAGTTAATACAAAACAAAAATATAAAAGTAAAATTTTTTGTCGAACGACTGCCTTCATAAACTCTGCCACTGAATATGCCACAATCCGAATATTATTTAAAACGGCACATTTTATTGAATAATTGCTTAAAGACATTTCAATATCTATTCAAAGCAATAAAAAAA